>WHYT01013301.1:0-24553 GCA_009806455.1 Tetrax tetrax
GCCCCGAGCGCCCTGGCCCGGGAGGAGGCAGAAGCCCGGCGGACTGTGCGTGGGTCGCGCGACTAGCGACACGCAGAGCGTCATCACGTAACTACCCACTCTCCCCTTCCTCCTGCCCGCCCGTGCGCAGCAGCGTGGCTCGGCGGCGCCAGCGGGCCCCGCGCGCCGCGGCAGGCGCATGCGCCCTCCTTTTCGCGCCTTCGGCGGCGGCCGCGGCCGGCGGCGAGGCCGGGGCTGAGGCGGCGGCGGCGGCGGCGGCGGGGGGGGGACGACGACGACGACGACGACCACGGAGGGTTGGGCGGGCGGCTTGCGCCGCGCCCCGCCCCGCGGTCGGCACCGCTGCCGTCTTTCCGTTCTTTCGTTTTCTTTCCTCGGCTGCCCGGCGGGCTGAGCACGTGCCGTGCCGGGGGCTGCTCGGGCGAGGCCTGAGGGAGCCGGGCCCGGGGGGCAGCAAGGGCGGTCGTGGCGGGGTGTGGGAGTCCACGTTTTCTGTCGTCCCTCGGTCACCCCCTCCCCCCCCCCTCAGGGGCAGTCGCTGGGGGAGCCTCGCCGAGGAGGTGAGGATCTCGCCAGGGGGAAATCCGACTTTCGTGGCCGTTTCTGCGGGAGACGCGGCACCGGGCGGTACGGCCTGGCCTTGAGCGCTCGACCAAATCTGCTGCTCAAAAATCGAACAGACAGTTTTGTTTAAAGTGCATTATCTAGCAAAACCGCTACATGGAGGAGTTGGTATTTTCATTTGAATCCTTGCTGTTCATTTTTTAGAGTGTGGAGGGGTGGTTTTTTTGCGAGATGAAGAGGTAAAACCATGTCATTTTAAACTGAACAATGAGACTCCCGGCAAAACACACTGTTCCCAGAACTGGACTTTGAGGAAGAAATAATTCATGAGGTGTTCTGGTCCACAGCTAGTACATCACACTAGTGGGGACACTTAGAACTAACCTTTGCTTGTTTTTTTTAGGACTAGGCCTCTGTTTTTCTCTCCCTGCAGCCTCTCTTATTCCATCCTTTCATGTCTTATTTCTCCATCACAAAAAAAAAAACCCTAAATATAGCATGATAGGTAAGGGAACGTTTTTGTTCTTTGAATAATATATGAAGTGCCTGTACCCACTTAAAAATCAGATTTTGAAAAATGATTCATATGATTTAATTTTGCATAATACATTGTTCTAAGTGTTTGCTTGCTGGCAGAAAGGTTTAGATTTCACATGATAACGGTTATTTATAGGCAATTACATGGCTTTGGAGGAACCCACTTGGAAATAATAGTTGGTTTGTATGGAGGATTTTCATGCCTTTGAACTAGTTGGTGAAGCAAGAAGTTTTATAGATGTGGGCTGATGGCCATTCTGCTCTGAGCTGCAAAGTTTACAAATGCACCTTATTCTTTTGCAGAACTGCAAACGTTGTCTCATGGATAGCCACAAGACATATGGACACATAAGAGAGGACACTGGATCAACTGCCTCGTCTTAAAAGCTTTCTTCAGCTGTTTTTCTCCAGTTTCATGAAATAAAAATGTCACAGACATTCGCAGTACGATTGTATAATGTAGGCATGCAATAATTAGAAATATAATAAGCACATAATAATTCACAGTAAAATAACATACTTAGCCTTTTTTTCCTTAGTAATTAAGGTATGTCAAGTTTTCTTCCGCATTCCTTGACAGTTTGCTCATATTTGGCCTGTTTACATTAAATTAACAGTGTATTTAAGTTACCAATAGAACTCTACTACTTTCACTGGAGTCAGAACTTCCATCCTCATTCATTTTTCAAAATAACTTTTTTTTTTTTCCTATGAGTAATGAATTAGTTTTCTGTACTCAAGTAAGGTGGATTTTTACTCTAGTTAAACTACAATTCAATTTATGAACAATATATCATGTTTTGTAGGGGGAAAAAAAAGCACATTCTTACTTTCCCTGAATATAGATAGTGTATATTTCAATCCTACAAGGTCAAACACAAATAAAGATAATTGATAATATGTTTTACTGTTCCTATCAGCTCTAGGTACTTTCCATCCGACTAGTTGAAACTAGTTCTTTGAGGTCATATCAGCACTCAGTCCTTAAATAAGATAATCAGCATTTTCCCTCGCTAGTAATCAAATTATCTTTGATCTCTAATTAATGTTACATAAACACCTTTAAAGAATCTGAAATACATTCTTACAAAGTAAGCATAGATTTTCCAGGTGGTGGCTGATTCCATAAGTGTTCTGCTTTAAATTTTATTTTTAATAAATGCAGAAGTTATTATCCAGATGATGATTTCCTGTATAACTTTGTGAGGATTAATCCTATCCCAGGATGGTAGACAAAGCCTTAGAATTATGGCATAAGTAACGTATTTTCAGCCTAAATACATTTGTTACAAAAAGAGTAGATGTTCTATGTGATACCCTGCCTATTCTATCTGCTCTCTTGTCTTGCTGCGAGTTAAGAGCTTGTAGCACAGGAAAGAGGTTTGGGTTTTTTGTTATTTTCATTATAGAGGTATAGCAACACTAAAGTGTTAACTCACAGCATTTTGTTTGAGTGAAGTTGTTTTCCTTGTGAACCGTGGAGTTCTTTGAGCACCATGGTGCTGTGCTGCTTAAAAGCATCATGGCATCCTGAGGTTCACCTGCTGCAGTGGTTTAGCCCCAGCCACCACACGGTTTCTGCAAGGAAGAGGCATTACTGATGACTGGGTTTATCAGAAAGAAGGGGCACTCAGTGAAGCCAGAGAGATGGAAGATGACAAAATTTGAGTTAGTTTAGTTTCCCCGGTTACTATGAAAAAAAGGATGAAATCACAAAAGTACACCGGCCAGACATTCTGCTGGACTAACCACACAGCACAGGGTGCCGCTCCGGGGAACAGCCAGCTAACACCGGCAGAACCGAAGAGTGAACAGAAGAGGATGCTTTTCCCACATTCTTGTACAAAATGGAAAATAAGGATCCTCAAAGGCATAATGTGCTTGTACTTTGAGAACACCCTAAGGACACAGATTATGTTCATCTGTACAGATACATGATCAAGACAAGCAGAGGAGATTTTTTTAGCTTTTCTTCTTACCTGAAGAAGTTACATGATACAAAAGGCAGGGTTATTTCTATAGACAGGGAAAATGTCTTTTCATTTGTTACGTCCGCAGTAACTGCGTTCCTACTCATTGTTTTTGGCGTGTGCCATTTCTCTGGCACATACCCAGAAACATCCCTCTTTGCTACCCAGAGTTACTGTCTGAGGGAATACCGTCTGTTTCACCAGGCCTTCCAGACATCGGCCAGCCCAGCTGGAGCATAATCCTGTCGCCATTTGGTGTGTCCCTTCCCTTTGCCTTGCCCTGGGTCTGCATCAGGCTTGTTTTAATTTTTGTAGCAGTATGACATTCTTGACTCCTGTTTGGTTTGCCATGCCCTGGGCCTCCGGATAATTTTCTGCAGAACTTTTAGCCATCCCCTCAGTGTGTTCATCCTTCCTGAGTGGGATAATTTGCACTTGCCTTTGCCTGAGTGCATTGTAATTTCCTCAACCCATTTTTCTTCCATTGGTCAAGACTGAATACTAGTCCTGCCCTTTAATACACTTGCAGTCTTCCCTGGCTCTCTGCAAATGTAATTTTTTTTCATACTGTTATTCTTTCCTAAATGCATTTCTAGAAAACTTGCTAGAGTGCACACAGCTTAAATGGTCCCAGGCACTGAAGTTACATTTTTCTCAGTGATTACAGTTGTTTGGACAAAAATCCTCGTACTACAATAGCGCTAAGATGACTAAGGGCGTTGGTGTCAGCATAAGCCTGTAGAGAAAGCTTCTCTTTGTGTCATTTTTACATGCATAATAACAGTTGATGTGCAGAATATTTTTAATATCAGAGTGGGAGGATATGAGAACCCCAGGTGCAGTTTCAGAGGTGCAGCTTGCAAGTTTAACAGTGTTATTAGAAGCTGAAAATTCACAGCTTTTTGTGTTGATAATGGAAGTGGGTTTGGACCCCTATGAACAGATGTAACGAATCCATTGCACATTCACCAGTTGAATCATTCCTCAATATACCATTCAGCATACAGCAACCGTTAGCCTCCGTGATAAGCTGTAGAGCATCAGTCACCCATTTTCTCTGTAGAAAATACAGTTCTTTGTTTTGATTTGGTTTTGTAAGGGTTTTTTATGTTTTAACTGTCGCCCCAATACATCATTAAAATTGCACATCCTTTCTAAGTTTCTTTACATGGAGGTGTAGTAACTATTTTCAGCATGGTCCTAACAAGGATTTTTTAAAGCAATTTTGACTTCTATTTTTAAGAAAAGTTAAGCAAACAGTCCCATAATTAGGGACTGAGAGTTAGGTTTGGATTCGGAAGTTGTATTTAGGTTCAGAAGATTCCTGGTTTCTGATTTTTTTATTGGCCTACTGGGAGATGGTAAAGATGCCTTCTAATATTAAAACTGAGAATATCAAATACTGCTAGAAGTGAAATGATGAGCTAAAGTTCCAACATACCAACTAGAGTGAAGCAACGGTTGTCTTGTTAATCTCACTGTGTTGTGTTGTCAAAAACTAAATGAAAGTAGTTTGTTCTTCAAAGCTCAAAAATGAGACTTTTATTAATAACACTAGAATTTTTCAGACAAAGAATATTTTAAATTGTTTTCTTCTTGGTTAAATCAAAGATGAGTTCACTCCCTTGTTGCAGAAGCTTATTTGTGTGAGAATTTAGAATAGTTGCTTTTTGATACATGCTAAAATTACTGGAAAATTTTTATCAACAAAAAGGACACATTAACAACAGTCTTCCTTTGGTGGATGAAGCAAACCAGAAATGGAAACTGGAAGAGTTTACGGCATTTGCACATCTGATAATTCAGATGACTACATCCAGGAACGTAGCAGTCTTTCTCTTACACCTATCTTCCTCTTACACTTTGGTTTTCTTACTATTCAATTTTATTTTAATTAAAATGCCATTTTGTGCAATTATTCCCTCACAAGGAGTTCAGTTGAAATAAATATTAACGATGATTAGAATTAACAAACACTTTCAGAGGATCACATTAGTAGTAAAAATTTATATTAACTAGAATTCAAACTAAATTGCTCCATTCTATTCAAAGTAATTTTTTTTTCTGCCTTTTCAAAAGGTGCTCAAATATACTACTTCAGTTTCTCCATTAAATTTGAGCTTGCATAAAAAATCAAGTATTTCATCTTTTTATGCTTGCTTTTTCGCTAATTGGTAGGACTGCTCTTCTATCAAAACCTAGAGCCATAGAAGGTAATCCCATTCAGATGAACAGAAGTGAGAGGATTAAATATTTGCAGCAACTCATGTGTTTTCCACCATGCAGCATCCTGACATTTCTTTGTGAAGGAAAGAATGTGTCGGGGTTAGCGTTAGCGTGACTTCTCCTTGAAAGTCTGGAAAAATATTTGTCATTCTGCCAGTTTTCCCATTAACTACCTGAGCAAATGCAGAGAAATTTCATCACTTTCAAGAGACTACTTCTGGTTTTATTTAGGTTTTTTTCTTTGCTAGACCTTTTGTTTTTAACAATAGCATAAAAGGTAGCTGGAATCCTGTCTGATTTACAACTCAGTAAATTTCTATGTGCTTACTCTAATTAAAACTGGAAGGAATGTTGCCAATATGTCAACAAAATGCAACAAAGCGATGGGAGGGTTAGTCTACAGGAATTCCTGAATTCTTTTGTCTTGACCAAATGAAAAAAAAATTGTTCTTGTAAGACAAGTGCATACTAAAAGGATTAACTCTGATAAACTGACTTTTATGTTCAGATAAAAGTCTGAGTACTAGGAGAACATTTTTCAATCAATTTCTTAAAAGCAGCTTTGCATTTAATTAGAGATGAGTCTCTTGTTTAAAAGCTGAGGGGGGTGTTAGGGCACTAAAATGCAGAAGCTGGGCCTCTTAATGGTGGGAAGCGCACTGTAAACGTTGTTTGAAAAATACATCTGAGCTAAGCTGCGTGCTGCTGTACAGAGGGGCCGTGCTGCTCCATCTCTCCATCACTCCTCCTTGCTGTTTGCTCCTACCGGTACTGCCATTCATCTCCAGGATAGCCAAGAGAGTTCAGGGAGTTAAGCTGGCAAAAAAAAAAAGAACCTTAACCCTCCCCCAAGAAGTGTGACCAGCCAAACAGCACAGCTGTTACAAGGTGCAGATATATAACTGGCGATCAGAGTGCCCCTTTTGGCGTCAGCCTACAGTTAGACCACATCATCCGTATCATAAAAACTCACATACATGGTGTAAATCAGCATTGTGTAAGGGATTACTCAGATACTATATAATTCAAAAAGTAGTTCATTTTAGAAAACCTAGCCTTAAAATCTCACATGAAGATATTCTTTGGAATGTATGTATAACATATATTGAAATATATAACATACAGAATAGTAGAATCATAGAATCTTTAAGGTTGGAAAAGACCTCCAAGATCATCAAGTTCAACCATCAACCTAACACCACCATGTCCACTAAACCATGTCCTGAAGTGCCACGTCCGTGCATTTTTTTAACACCTCCAGGGATGGTGACTCCAACACTTCCTTTGGTAGCCTGTTCCAGTGCCTGATCACACTTTCAGTAAAGAAATTTTTTCCTAATACCCAATCTAAGCCTCCCCTGCCACAACGTGAGGCCATTTCCTCTCATCCTATCACAAGTTATTTGGGAGAAGAGACCAACATGCCGCCTCCCTACAACCTCCTTTCAGGTAGTTGTAAAGATCAATGAGGTCTCCCCTCAGCCTCCTGTTCCCTAGATCAAACAATCTCAGTTCCTTCAGCCGCTCCTCATAAGAATTTTCTCCAGACCCTTCACCAGCTTCATTGCCCTTCTCTGGACGCACTCCAGCAACTCAAATATATGGAGTTCATAACATATGTTTATGATACTAGACAGGCATAGCAGAATTTGCAGCGAAAATCTGGGTTAATTGCCATACAGTATTAGCGGTACAAAGTATATACTTAATTTTATGCATGTTCTCACATGCTTTGCTGAGTTGGGATTATGGTGAACACCCTCTAGTCATGTGTCAGAACATCAGTTAAATCTACATAAATCAATACCATGTCAGCATTTTTTGAGATTAAACTGCGTGACTAGAAGTTTGTAGGATACTTTTTTCAAGGATAGTCCTAAGAAAATAAGCAACTTTTATAATGTTTAATCTCACCTTGGACTCTGAATGCTTGTTAATATAATTCTTTACCAAGCTATTTCATTCTAAAACATTAAATATAAATATACTAGTTTGCAAATTGTACAGAACCTGCAAGACAGCATGTTTTATGGCATACCTAAAACCAGGGAAAACTATGACATCTGCTCAGGTGTATGCAGGAGGGTTTACTTGTGCACTCAATCCATGATTACACAAAATAAATAGAAAAAAAAAAAACATATTCTGCAGTATCTGTAATTTGTCTAAAAAGACAAAAAGAGTATAAAGCTTCTAAAGAAAGATCCTGATACTTCACTGCAGAGCACAAAGATTTGAGAACCAGTAGGCCCATAATCTGGTGAAAGATTGGTTATATTGCTGCTGATCTTGAACTGGATGATCTATGGGCAAACTACATGTTGTGCATTTCTGGCCAGGATAATAAATTTGTAGATAATGGGAGAATTGACTTTAGTTTGACAGAAGTCAGAACTAGGCCTGATTCACTGCAAGTCAATATCATTTGTATTGTAAGTGGAAATTATGGAAAAAAATGTACAGTGTGAAACTATGCTTCCAAACAACATATGAATTCAAAGCATAATTGCTTTGTAATTCAATTTTCAGATATATTTTTGTTTTATTGTCTCTTTATTGTGTCTCTATGCATGAATGTCCGTTTGCAGAAACAGTTGATGAAATAGATCTTTCTAAACACTACTTGGAAAAAAATCAGCAAATGTTCATAATGCAAACTTATTTATAATTACCACTTATCAAATGTAGGAACAAACATTGTTTTGTATGTAATTTGTAACAATATATTAATTTAAATTGCATGTGACTTTTAAATAATATGCAAATAGGAAAAGGAAGAATTGGTGAAATCCCTTATTGCAAATTGTCTGTTTTGAATTGTGACATCAAAAGTTGATGACGAAAGATTACAAAGTCAGGTGCCTAGCACCAGCAGAGGAGACTGCATTGTGAATGAACAGTAGCAGCACATACTGACTGTTAGGAGGTATACACAGTATGGATTCTGTTGTGCTCTGATGCGACATACACTGCAGCAAATCATTTCACCTTTCTATGGCATAGACTCCATGTGCACACTAGAACTCTTTCTAATACTGCCACATTCCAGCCAGAGGGTGCTGGTGAATGATTTCTGCTGGCTGTAAGAAGGCTTTTGCTCAGCTTCCCAGGAAAAGCTTCACATCTCTGGGTTTGTGATTTTGGAATAGGATAAATATGTAATAATAGTGCAAATTTGGAGAGTTAGCTACAATTCGATATTCTAGTTTCTGTTTATTAGAATTGTACAAAGCTTCATGCTTGAGCTAACTCAGGGTTAACCTTGGCTGGGGACCAGAGAGGTGCAGCAGGGCAGCAGTAATTCCCAAGGACTGCACATGCCTTCTTAAATAGCTTAGGTATTCCACTGCTAGGATACCACGGTTTGGGAATCCTCATCTAATATTTGTAAATTGTTTTGAAATAACACATAAAAGTTTGAAGAACTGATTTTTAAGGAAAGCAAGAAAATAAAATACCTCACCTCCCCTGAAGTGAATCATCCTCCCTCCCACTTTTGAAAAAAAACCAAACAAAAACTGTAGAATTTCATGTGAGTAAAACCTATAAGGTTCCCTAATCATGTAGAGTAGTTTACAGAAAAAAAATTATAAATAAGAGCTGCAAATGTTTTGGTGCTCATTTTCTGTCAGTCTCAATTGAGAATTCTGCCACTGATTTATAGATGGCTGGGATCTCACCTTCTGAATCAAAAGGACATTAAAACTTATTTTTTAGATTTTATAGTAGCCATAAAATTCTTTATTGAATTCTGTATGATTTCCATAAAGTCCTTAGGACTCGTCGATATAGTAAATGTCTTGTAATTGATTTGCATGAACTAAGAAATAAGAGTTATGCTAAGGCCTGTGAATATTTATTCCCAAAGAATGTTTTCTGGTAAAGCGTAATTCTTCATTTATTGATAGCAATTACCACTGAATTTTACAGCCTAAATTTTCTATTGCAATCAATAGATAAATCATGAAGTTGAAAAGTGCATGATGTTCTTTAGCAAGGACTGTATGTTTACGATTATACTGACCTTCTCATGGACAACTCAGCCGACTTGGAAATAAGCAACTACTAAGGAGCGTCCGTAATTTCAATACTGCTTTCTGGCTCGGGAGGACAGCCTGCGCTCTGTGGTCACAGCTGCCTTATCGAAGTTTGATCACACAGCTGGATCACACGACAGTGACCGCTCCACGGCTTTGGCAACTCATTGCCCTTACACTAACTTTTTGTTTCTCAATCATAAGCAAATTAAAGCATGCAGCTGCAGAATCATCAATAGGTTAAATTCATTAGCTGTTCTCGGTGTGAAATAAACAGGAAAATGAAGCTCTCCTTGGTCTTAATTAGTTCTTGTAAAAGTTGGCAGGGAAACAAAGACATTTGTACACTCCTTTATTTTTATAAGAGACTTGCCCGAAAGAAAAACCTCAGACATGTAATTTCCTTTTTTTTTTTTTCTCCCCTTCCCTGCCTAATGCTCTCAGTCAGAGGCGAACCCAGCACCCTCCCTCTAAGGGTAGAAAGCAAGGCGGTTTTGGCAAGGGGCTAGGCTATGTCTCTTTTGTGCGGATTGGGGCATGTTCCGGGGAGCCTGCGAGAGCTGTTTCCACAGCACTAGGCCACGTTCTGTATTTACAGTCTCCCGTACGGGTAATTCATCTGCAGAAGAAACCTTAGCCGAGCCCTGTGGTTCCACAATCATTACCGCTGGCTCTGGGCCATGCCACATCACCCAGCAGTACAAATTTGATCTGGATCAGGTGAGGGCACACGATTACATTTTTGTCAAATTAGCGGAGCGCTCCGTGAGGATTTTATGCCGCCTGCCTGCTTTTATCCTGGTTGCAGAGGAACGCGCAGCGCCTGAACCACAGAGGGTTAGGGCTGTGTGGGCAGTCATCCCGCCGGGGCAAAGTGAACCTGTCAAAGTTTTGTTTAAACAAATTGAACTGGCAGAGAGCGTTTCAGCGGGAGCAGCACGTTGTCTCACGCGCCCATGGCGCTGTAAAGCTGGCAACAGAAGCCTCCAAAATATTCAATATGCTGTCAAACGTTGGCCCATTCTATAGCCACAAACTAGTCTGGAGGAGCCTTAATTCTCCTAATTCATCCTGTTTTCCACAGAATTTACTCGTGCTTCACAATTGTATGGTATTCTGGACCCTCTATACTTTTTAAGGTGTGGTTTTGCAGTGAGCTGAAGACAGTGTAAGATTTTACTGCTGCTGAAAAGGTGAGATGTCACCACTGCCATTGCATCAGCTGTAGCAATGATGCCAGTCACAGAGTGAGTCTGACTAGCAAGCTGATTTAACTGAAAACCAAGGAAAAAAAAATCTAATAATAAGGAAAAAAAATCAGAAAAATCAGGGAAAGTTTGGGCCACTCCTTTGCTGGCAGCCCTCAGATTGACTTGAGCCCACGGGTTCAGACTTTGAGTTTCAGCTCCAAGTGTTTTCTAGCTGAAAGGTCTTGTCATAATAAGGGGAGAAAAAACCCTTAGAGCAGTTGTGATAAACGCTTAGCAATTAAGCTATTAATTTACTGAAACTATAGTCTGCTGAATTGGGAAATATTTCCGGTGGCGTTTTCTACACCTAGTATGTGGAGAATAGCATTCACATTTATGTGTTCACTTCTTTACTTTATTGGTGAAACATTTCTGCTAATTAAAAGCATTTTTAGGAATTTTTACTTTCTCACAGTAAATGACATTCAGAAAAAAAAAATATCTGAGACTTCTGCCTTCTCATCCATTAATCTGTAATTCCTCTACTCCTGGGATTGCATGTTGCTTTAGTTTTTGGATTCTTCACTCCACCACTGGCCAGACATTCCAATCTGGATCTAGATAGCCAGATAAGATAGTTACTCATCAGCACTTTAGAAAGAGTTTACCTTTCTCAGCCATCAATTAAGTGAGTGTTTCTAAGATGGGGTAATAGATCCTATGTGAGGATTAATGAATCTTTAAAAAGAAATGGCTATTGACTGCCATCTCCCCTGCTGCATCCCCTCCCTCACGGGAACTATTTAGGTAAGGAACTAGCTTGTAGAAATTTGGGAGAGAATAGTTAGAGTATTGGTGCAGGACAGAACTGAGGAATATGTTGGAGATTTCAGGAAAGAGCTTGCTTAGACAAAGACTGCAGGAGGTATCAAAGCGTGGTTTAAGAAAACTGTGAAGGAGGAGCAAGTGGAGAGAACTATTAGGTGCTGGAGAAGGGTTGTACCAGGTGGGAAAGACCAAAAGCAGCTGTTGATTCCCACGGAGCAGGCACCAAGAAGATGTACTGCCTTTTGCTAATCTCTTTCTAGTAAAGTGAGCTCAAAAATAGGTCAAAGTACTAATTTTTTTTTTCCTGTTCAAGCTAATCTTCCTAATTCTTAGCTGTTGCTGATTAAGCTGTGCTAAAACGAGTAACTCTGCTACCCAAACTGTGGGTTTGGTACCTTATGATAAGAAGTGGTAGAATAATGCCTTAAAGTGTTTCAGCTGTTTGCAAAACAAATTACCAAGGCACTGCTTAAATAAGGAATTAGGGAACTCTCTTACTTTGCTTTTGCTTGAAGTCCTAGATACCTCACCTCGGAGTAATCAAAGCTGTATAAACTAGGGACTTCCTATCCTTTGTTTTTCAGAAAGAAATTTATCTTAAAGCCAGAGAGATTACTATAATTTACAGCTTAGTTACTTGTGTCTTCCTTAGCAATAAACCATAACAGCCTTGTTGGTTATGGCTACCTCCATGACCCACTTTAAATTATGGAGGCTAGAGGGAACTTTCTCCTAAACCACGGATGAAAATAAAATTCCCAGTGCTCCATTAAGTATGTTGTTGAGAAAGTTAAATGTACTACTGTTACTTAAAACTTCATTTTTAAGACTCTAATTAAATTTTTAGGGAAAATAATGTTAATATGCATGTCACTTAGGTAGTCCACCAAGCCTTTGACCTGGATTTACTGGAACGAGGTAGGAAGTTACAACTCTGGATTGCTGCTCTCTGTCAAACTGACCACGTAAAGGCATGAGCAATTTGGATATGCAACTGACTGTTCATTTAAGGTTCATACTTATTGAATTTGCTATTTTTTTTCCAATACTGTTGTCAAAAGATATTAAAAACCCAATATATTTTTAAATTGAGGTATTCTATGTGAATAGTAACAGAAGGTCACAATATGTTCAGAGAATTCAAATATATGAATGTTCTCTTATGAATACTTACTTCTTGTATAGAAGGAATTGCAGATGGGTTACCAGATGGAATACCCTCCTTCCAATATAGTTGTATTTAAAAATGGATGCAATGCAATCATATTATTTAAATAAATTCTGTTATTACTTTTGAAGCCATAATGACAGTAACTATTCTGTAAGAGAGAAACGTGGCAAGAGGAATGTTTTTTGCTGTAGAATTGTTGGGCTTGTCTGAGATCTAAAAAGGCTCCCTCTGTGGAAAGGACCTTAAACCAATTATCTCTTCTTTAGGAGATTGTTTGAGTATCTAACAAGTGGCATGCAATACAGTTCAGGCAGGACACTAGATGTCCAGGAACATGAGAAGCAGAACTGGCTAAAAAGAAATACGAGGAATGGTTTGGGACATAGCTGCCTCAGAAGTACTCTTCTCTTGTTAACAAAAATCAATCCTTGTGCCTGAGCCAGAGGCCCAGCACATCTTGGCAGAAGCATCCTTTTCCACTTGCTCAGTCTTTTGCCCTTTGATTAGCTTGCTCAGCTGGGTGTTATTAATGATGACTTCACCATAGCACACTATTCAAAAATAAAATAAAAGATAGATCCTGCCCAAAGAGTGAAAAAAACAGTACACACCACTACTGTATACACCCTTTCTCAGTGTTCATGTTCCCTCATCTCATCAGTCTACTGCACTTTACTCATATGTTCATGCTGTACTTGTTTGGGGTCTTTTTTTTCAGACTACCATTCATTCACCTGTGAAAAGTCATCAACTAGCAAGAGCTCTTGTTTCAGTCCCCTCATCTGCGTTCTTTCTCTTGTCACTTCTGGGCAGTCACCAATATAAATTCCAACATCCTTACTAATGTCCTTGCCACCTTTTTGTCAGAAGATTAGCGATAGTAGTAATCACACTAGGGAAGTTTTGGGGGAAGGAAGCAGGGCCACCTAGAGCCAGTTGCCCAGAGCCATGTCCTGGTGTCTTTTGAAGATCTCAAAGGATGGCAACTCCACAGCCTCTCTGGGCAACCTGTGCCAGTGCTTGATCACCCTCACAGTGAAAAAGTGTTTCCTGATGTTCAGAGGGAACCTCCTGGGTTTCAGTTTGTGCCCATTGCCTCTAGTCCTGGCACTGGGCACCACTGAAAAGAGCCTGGCTCTGTCCTCTCTGCACCCTCCCTTCAGGTATTTGTAGACATTGATGAGATTCCCCCGAGCCTTCTCTTCTCCAGTCCCAGCTCTCTCAGCCTTTCCTCATAGGGAGGATACACCAGTCCCTTCATTGTCTTTGTGGCCCTTCACTGGACTCTCTCCAGCACACCCATGTCTCTCTTGTCCTGGAGGACCCTGATCCGCACACAGCACTCCAGGTGTGGCCTCACCAGTGCCGAGTAGAGGGGCAGGATCACCTCCCTTAACCTGCTGACTTTATTGAAGTATGTCAGCAAGATAATTTATTTCACTCCCCAAATTCCTCTGAGTAAAATCAGATATTTTCTTTCCCTGTCACTACTGGAGGAAAGAATCAGAAACTGTATATTTTCCATGAAGGTCAGGAGTGCTCTATCTGACTGCTTCTATCTCCTACATGATTTGATGATGTCAATATTAACACCACCAGATTCAACAAACTAAGAAAACCATTCAGCTTTTAAAAATTGTCTTTCCTTACCTTGGAAGCTAAAAAATTCACACCACTGTTGAGCAATGGTGCCAGTCCTTTCATGCATGTATGTGTAACTACCAGTCGTTCAGCTCCAGGCTCGTAGTTCCTGAACTTGCTATGAGCCAGGAAAAGGAGGGAGCGGTGGGAGGAAGGAGAGGGATGACTCAGAGTTCTTCAACCCTTAGCTCTGGTTGTGTGCAACAGGAGGCTTCTGAAGCAACCCTGGACCTCCTGCTCTGTCTGGGCCATGTTTCAAATTTTTATGGGCTGATATGCAACTTGACGTTTCCAGACATGTTCTGAGTTGTCTGGTTTGAAATGCATGCAACATACAAATGAAATGTAAAGTGTAACTAAGACTTTTTAGAGATAAAGGCCTTTGGGACTGGGGCTGGCCTTTAGTTTTGCATTGCCTGCCACAGTGGGATTGTGGGGCACTATTAGGTGTTGCGATACAAAAACTAAAAATTAGTGAGAAGAGTGAATAGGTGCTAAATCCCATGTTTTATTCTTCTAAATTGTATAGCTGATCTGAAAAAAAAAAAGAGTTATGACAACTCATTAAGTTTGAGTCTTAAAATCTCATTAGGATGTGCCTAGGATATAGAATCCCCAATGGAAGGGGAAAAAAAAGATTTGCAGAATTGTGTTCATTTCCTTCAAATTAAAACAAGAGCACTTATAAGAAAAGCAATCTAGGTTACAGAGCAGTGTTGGCTCAACACACCAGAGGGAGCTGTAGTCACACAGAACTGTAGCTCTACACATGGGACAAGACTGCAGAACAGGGAGTGATTTTTTCTTGATAATAGGATGTTTATAAGTACAGAGGATTTGGGTAACCTCAAAGTGATTTTATTTTCTTCCTTTTGTATTTTTTCCCCTTAATTTCTTCTTACCATTAAAACATGTACTTTTTTTGTTTGTTTGTTTTGCAAGAATGATAAAGTCATTTCAAAGACTGAGATCAAGCAAGCTGATTGAATGATCTGGTTTATTGTGTTCATACAACATAATAGAATTAGTTGTACCTACTCTGTTGTTAATGTCCTGGAAAAGATATTTTGACTGTGCTATTTTGACTTCTCGCAACTGTGAAAAACACTCACATTTTAGGTTGAAATGTGCCTTGCTTTATCCTCATCCAAGGCTGAAATTTGAAGGAATGTTTGCAATTAAAGAATATACCTAAGATCAAGAGAAATGCTCAAATCACACGTTTCATGGTAAAAAGCTTCCAGTTAACATTTTTTTTCATCAGCTGTCACATAGTTTTCTTCCTTTTTCATAAATAGTGTTATGTGATCATCATTAATTATGCTTGGTTTCCAAAAATTTATTGATTTATTGTTCCAGTCTCGCAGTAGAACCCAAGCACAAGCTCAGTGACACATGCTGAAGCAGAATTTGCTGGGTTACAGAGCTCCATGAATCCATTTGCAGGACTGCAGTCTGTATAACACTGTACTGGGTGTCTGTGGGAAGGTTTAGGTAGCAAGGGGCTGTAGGGGGTCCCTGTGGGAGGAGGTTAGGGGCTGCCCCAGGCTGGATACAGCCAGCTCCACCGTGGACCCACCACAGGACACAGCTGTGCTCATCAGCCAAACCGGTGGCACCTCCAGGAAACCATGTTTAAGAAAGAGCAAAACCACACAGCAGTGAGGAGTGAGGAAAAAAAAAAGTGAGAAACAGCCTTGTGAACTCTGAGGTCAGAGAAGAAGGAGGAGGAGGAGGGGGTGCTCCAGGCGCTGGGGCAGAAATACCCCTGCAGTAGAGCAGATTACTTCCCTTCAGCCCATGGAGGAGACCATGGTGGAGCATGTGTTTCCATTCAGCCTGTGGAGAGGGCCACAGTGGAGCATGTATTTTGCTGCAGCCGGTGGAGAGGACCACACCAGAGCAGATATCCACACAGCAGCCCATCCACTCCATGACAGAGAAGGTGGATATTTCCTGAAGGAACTGCAGTCCATGTAGAGGAGCCCATGCCGGGAGCAGGTTCTCCTAACAGGAACTGTGGCCCATGGAGGGCTCATGCTGGAGCAGTTTGTGAAGGACTGCAGCCTGTGGGAAGGACCCACACTGGAGCAGGGGAAAACTGTGAGGAGGAAGGAGCAGCAGAGAGGAGCTGTTATGAACTCACCACAACGCCCCATTCCTTGTCCACCCTGCACCACTCATGGGTGGGAGGTAAAGGAGTCGGGGACAAAGGAGTGAAGATGAGCCTGGAAATAGGCTGGTGAGGAGCGGCAGTTGTTTTAAATTTTGTCTTTGTTTCTCACCATCCAAATCTATTTTAATTGGCAAAAAAATAAATTAATTTTTCCCCAGTTGAGCCTGTTTTGCTTGTGACAGTAATTGTTAAGTGATCTCCATATCTTTATCTTGACCTACAAGATTTTCATCTTATTTTCTCCCCTTGTCCTGTTACGAGGAGTAGTGAGAAGGTGGCTGGTTGGAGGTCTGGCAGCTGGCCAAAGCCAATCCACCACAAAAACATATCATTTGGAATTGGGGGTCTGTGAGTTGAACTTTTTGAGTTTGAAGGATGAAGTATTTGGTTCCAAGGATGATGTCCCAGGAACAATTCTTTTTTTAAGTCTCTGGCGTTTGCAATCTTCCTTATTCCAAATGGAAAGGAATGGCTCTCCAGACTTTTTAATGGTATAAGTTAGAGGAGTAGCTCCATCTGAATAAGAGAAGTACATCTTCTGTTTTGATATAAAATTGTGGAAGAACTCAGGAGTCTTAAAGGATCTTCTTCAGTTAATCTTGTTTTGGAAGAGACTATATAGTAAACCTAAGCCATGGCTGGTCTTGGAGAAATGAACATTAGGGAAGATTGTTGTCTCTTTAAACAAATTTAATACATTTATGTGCAAAAATAAAAAGACAAACTCAAGACCCTGTCAAGAGTAAAGCATAGAACAACTAACTAGATACACAGATGTCCTATATTTTTTTGGTGTCATTAACTCCCAGATATATCAGCCTTTAGACTCATGAATGTTTTATTCATTCTTTCACAGGTCTTCCTGAGAGAGAACCAATTGGATACTGAGCAAAGAAACAAAAAGAGTAATCAGACTCCATTGACCTGTTTAACCTTGATTGTGAAGGATGAAAAGCAACAGCCGCTTTCCGTGGAACGGGGCTTCTGGTGGCACTTGCTTCTTTCCTTTTGGATTATATTGGCGTAAAGACATAAAAATATTGAACTGATAATGTTGTGAGTTTGTACAAGCCAGACTGTGTTCCATCACTTTTTGAAGCAGGTATGTTATTTGAATTGCCTTATTTTTCAGCACAAATCCAAATGAATTATGGGTATGGTAGAAAAAAGGGATATTATTACAACCTCCATATAAGATAGTTCATCCTGAATAGTATAAAATTTGCACAGAAAAAGTTGAAGTTTATTGGGGTCCCATCCTCTTAGGAGACATGGAATTGTTATCAGAATTTGGATTGTCTTTTAATATATTTCATTGTCAGTCAAGGAAGTAAACAGAATTTTCTTGTCTCTGTTCCACTGAAACAAAAATACATAGCTTGAAAATAGGATTCTAATGTCATTTCAGCCATCAGGAATGGATCTAGTACTAAAATAGTAACTGCTATATCTTCCTTAATAAAGAGAGTTTAACTTTTTTCCTAGAAAAGTGTCATCTCATTGTGCTTTTAGTATTTTATAGACTGCTTTAAATAAGTAAGAAATAACTTTGAGTAGTTAGACCTTCAAGGTGATTAATCACTAAAAGACTGAATAGGCTAGTGAGTTTAAATTTCCATAGCTGACTGGGTTATTAGAATTATTTTATGAGAAAGTAAAAATTACATGACTTTTTAGTTCTCCAGAATAAAATCCATCATAACTTTAATTTTGTTTTATGCTTTAGGGTTGCCATGTAGCTAATCAGCATTATGTAAAAGAATTTTTAAATAATGCCGTATGTCTGTGACTTCACATGGTTGCCCACTATTATCTTGTGCATTAACAGGCTTGATGTGCCTTGCATGATTGCAGTGTGATCAGGATAGCTCCCAGGATTATGTTAAATACGGTCTGGACATACCATTATTAACAAATAGCATTGTAACTACTGCAGGTGGTAAAGTAATATCTGTATGCTCGTATACTATTTCATTCTTAATTGTTACTTTAAAAACAAAATTTCAGTTCCTTTAGTTGATGATTTGTGTAAAACACTTAAAAGCAGAAAGGAATTTTTCTTCAACAGATCACAAGACCCTAAATTGTGTGTTAGCTTATTAAGAAAAATAAAATATGAAAGTAAATATGGGTAAATTTAGGTATTTTAGTAAATCAGATACTATGTGCCAGAATTACTTATTTCATTATATTTCTGTGTAAACTTACATGGTATTTTATTTTCTTTTTGGTACTGAATAAAGCCTGTGTTACATGGCTGGTTCTGAACCAAAATGTGGCCTAGTAAATAATACATGAATAATGGGAAGATAGTGTTTCTAGCTCAGCAATGAGAAGGGTGAAATAGTAGAGTGGGTAGTCTTACCTAACAAAACAGAGTCTCAGAAATTTTTCTTCTGACTGGGTTTACAGCTCACTTTTAGGCTTTTTCTGTGATCACTTCTCAACATTTGGAGAAGGGTGCAACACACAAAGAAATAAAGAGGTTGTGGTAAGAGTTTTGTTGTGACAAGTCTGTTGTCAAAGAGCTGCAGCTTTCTCTTATAGCTGATAGGTATCTATACCCGATGGTTTAAATTATCATTTATATTAGTTTATTCATGTCATTGCCTAGCATTAGCTAGGTCTGGTTTAAAATGTTTGGTTCTTCAAATCCAAAAGGTTGAACTATGAACTGTAAGGAGGTAGGAGAGCCACTCAGTGGAGAATCACTTGTTTTTCTGCTTTGCCTCTGTGATGCATGAAGGAATGAACGACAGAGCTTAACTGGACTAAATCTATCAGCCTATGCATAGCCTCTATTTGCACTACACTGTAAGGGCACCTCGGTAAATTTATCACGAGCTTATAAATTCAGCCCAAAGTCTATTGCCTCAAATAAGATAGGACCCTGATTGATGTCAGTATTTCCCATGCGTAACTTCGCAATAAACAGTTACTTTTGTAATAGGTGAATTCTTGGTATCTAGTCTCCTTGCCTTCCACCTGTCCTCAGGTCCATGAGTTGGGAATGCAGTTGTCCTGAGTATGCTGTAGAGGTAATAGGGAGAAAGTACTTGGTCAGTTGTCCTCTGAATATGTGTGTCTGTCTGTTGACAATAAAAGGAGTCCAGTTTGACTAAGCTTCAACTTAATCACTCAAATTATGCACCTAAAATTGGTGTAGAAATTCACCACTGTATTGCACTAGTTTATACTCACAGGTAGAAAGCTCTTACGGCACTGCAGGAAGCCAATAGCCTTAACAAACAGAAGAATTATTCTTCTAAGACTTAGAAAAGATAGATGTAAACAAACATAAATAAAACTAGGTGGAAATACTATGCGCAGGCATTAATACTGTAGGAAATTTAGGCTTTCATTTCAATGAGAGCAACGTGAAGCCTTTAATATGAACAGTGACATTTAACATAAAAGCTTCTGTTCTTTGTTTTTTGCTTTTCCATTTTCTCAAATAATGGGATGGAGGATAATTCAGATATTTTATTCTAGTTCCACTTTCATGTATTTTTAACCTTTTACTACTTGATTAAAGTCTATTAAAATCAACAATAAGAAATATTATCCATATATACTTGCAGTACCTGCTATTTTAAATTTTGTTCTACATTAGCAGCTTTGGTAATGCACTGCTAACATGGCTGAACAAAGGCAACGTGCTTTGTCAACATCAGGGGAAGCGTTGTATGAAATCTTGGCCCTAGACAAGGGAGCGACACATGATGAAATTAAGAAGTCCTACAGGTATGTAAAATGTGGTTTGCAACATGTCTAAAAATGCTTGTGTGTCTGGTATGATTATGATAGTAAAACCTTTTATGTTACCTGCACTGTAGACATTCATTGTTATAATTTTTCTTTTTTCACCATGAGCCTGAAAAGAATTAGAGATGATGCAATGTGAATCTATTGATTTCATCCCAGAAGCAATCTGTGTGTTTCCTCTAAAATGTTTTCATCTAGCTGAATGAGAGGTCAGACTGTTAGGATGAAATAAGGCGAATTATGCTTGTGAAGTGCAGTTTTTGAATAGTGCACCTAGTTCTTGTGTTAACATCTTTTCCTGAAGTATGTTGAAAAGTAACGCCAATGCAGAAAAGTGCCATAATAATTATTCACAAACTAGAGTAAGAGACATGAGGAGTGCAATCAGTTTATCTTGTCATGAAGAAGACGACTGATAGATTGTTTATAGTGTGTAATACTTTGAAGGGGAAAAATGCTAGGTCTAAGAAGGTTCTTCACTTTATGAAGGTAAGCATAAACAAAGCCAGGGCCTGAAATCTAAAACCAATTTGACCTGAAAATGAGGTACATGGTCTTAACAGTGAGCATAACCAACCAACGAAACATATTGGCACAGGAAATGGTAGATTCTCTATTGAAAAAGAAGAGAGGATTTTAACTTCAAATAGAAGTTATCAAAATGGTGAAAAATATTTTATTGCTGAAATGTAACAAGACCTAGAAGTAAGACTAGAAGATTTTATGGGTCATTTTGCTCTTAAATCTGTTCTGCTGCTATTAAAAACTTTAAATGTCATGAGTGAAACAGATGTTCTTGACATTGAAATATGCCAGACATGTACGTGCAGATTTAATAAATACAGTAAAACTTTTACTACAGCATCATTCTGGGTGTTGCTGGTTGCACTATATTAACAGCCAAACTTTAACACAGCTTGCTTTTCCTATCAAATGCAAGAATACATTTCAACTGAAAAAGGGGTTATGAAATACATCTACTTGCATCATTGTTTAGTTGGAATTTTGCTGAGAATCTGTCCTCTGTGTTTTTGAACAAATTCCATCTCTCCTACTTTTTGTTCCTAAAGGCATATATATTCAAAGGAGGTGAGAGAAGTAGTGAACTCCTCAAAGAGTGGAAGGAAAACTATTGACATCTCATGATTCTGTTGTCTTGCATAACTATGCCACAAGGGAATAAACTTACTACAGTATCAAATTCACTCATGACTTGCACCTTCTGTGTCCCTGTAGTATAGCCTGGCTGCAGAAACCATATTCTGTATCAAACCTCATGTTTTCCTGTTACTTTTACATTTAAATTTCTGGAAAGGAGGCCTTCTTTAATCCCCAAAGGAGAGAGTTGTCATGGAAGAATGTAGAATGGAATTAACTATATTTAATGCTGAACATGAAGAGGGGTGATTTACACAGTGATCTATGGTAAAACTGACAGTGGTGCTTTATCCATATTTATTAGTAATTACAGCCAAAAAATGGCTCCTTCAGACTAAAGTGGAAATGTCAGAGGGATTCACTTTTAATGGAATAGTTGTAAATATTTGCAAGATAAAATGATGAGTCAGTCTCATAGATTTCCTTTAATTATCTTTTAATTTATGCTAATTCAAAAATCTGCTGCTGAACTGGTATTCTTTAGTACAAAGTATAAAACCAGCAATACCTGATTCTCAGTTTCCTGCCATTATTAATTAAGTCAGTATTAATCACGCTACAACAGCCCAGGGCAAAATTTACTTTTTAATAAAGATGACAGAGGTACATCTCCATGCTTTTATTTAGACTTAGGCACAGTTAAATTTATCAAGGAGGAAAGCTAACAGACTTCTAATCAAAAGAATTTCAAAGGAGATCTGTTTATGGTCAATACACTGCCAAAAAAAAATTTTAGAAACTTTTCTTCAAATAATAACTGACAGTGTAATTTGACTTCAGCTTTCAAAACTGACAGTAAAGAAAAATAGAGATATAGAAATTGTTATGTTTTCATGTTTGAAAAGATCCAGACAGATAGACTCTTTAAAAAAAAAGTAAGTACATCAAAATCTAAATGAAGAGTACACATTGGTGATTTAGAATTTTATTACAAAATATGTGCAGTACTCTAATGGACACTTAATGATTACCAAACAAACAGAGATAATTGCTTACCTATAGTTAGCCAATGGCCTGAGCTACTCCAGATACAACCCTTGGATACATCCCCAGGCAAAGGGCCTTGTGTCCAGGCAAGAGGAAAGAAAAACATTGGATGTCATCCTGTGCAAAACCTGGGCAGAGCGTGATCTCTTGATAGGGTCCGGAATACAGAAGGCCACCAGCAAAAAGCCTTGTGTCCAGGCAAGGGCAATGAAAAGCATTGGAGAATGCGGGCATCGATCCCGCTGCCTCTCACATGCTAAGCGAGCGCTCTACCACTTGAGCTAATTCCCCAGCCCACAGCCTCTGCCGGACGGCCTCTCCCCTCCCAGGCACACACCCTTGACCTACTCTGCCCTCCACCCAAACCCTGGACTTCCCAGCGGCCTTCCCAACCCAGCCACTCCCTTGCCTGATGGAGGTGAGCCCTGACCAACCGAGCGCTCAGGACCAACTTCCCCTGACCACCGTTCACTCCACCCACTCCCTTGCCTGGTGGAGGTGAGCCCTGATCACCCCAGCACTCATGACAACCTTCCCCTAACCACTGTTCACCTCAGCCACTCCCTTGCCTGGTCATCGCCTTCCCCACCTCAGGCAAGAGCTCCAGCCTGGCCAGCCCTTCAAGGGGAGCCACCCAACAGGGCCAAAAGGCAGAGGTGCCACAGGCTGTGGGCCAGAGCCAAAAGGGCACTCCTTCGAGCCGGAGTTGAACCAGCGACCTAAGGATGGCCGTGCAAGGGAGCCTACAGTCCTCCGCTCTACCAGCTGAGCTATCGAAGGAATCGTGGGGCCCTGCCCAGCACCTCGCCCACCACACCCTCATCCAACACTGCTCCATGCACAGCACACCATGGTGCCTCGTCTCCTACATCCGACATCAAACATCACGCCCCCGTCATCAACCTTTCAGCCCCTCAAATCCCAACAGCCCCAAACACAAATCCTCCGCAAGCTCCTTCAACCTCTTCTTCTACGGTTGCACTCTCCTCATGGCCCAAAAATGCTTACCTATATCCCGTTGCAACTTCCCTTGACTCTGTTTCGCTCTGCTGGCCCCTGCCCTCTGCTCAAGCACCAGACCCAGGACAGCATTGCCTCTACTCTGTAACCTGCTCCTGACTGCTGGAAGCTCATGCCTAGAGCCCACTGATCCCTTCTGTCTCCAGGCGCAAGATGCCCACTGGCCTCAGCCCGTCTTCACAGAGAAATCCCTCCATTCCCTGACCTTCTTGCTGCTCCTCCACTGAAGTTGCTCCATTTCAGTCATGTCCTTCCTGTATGGGAAGCTCCAAGCTGCGCAGAGCACTCAAAACGATGTTTGATGACTGTCAAGCAAAGAGGGAGAAAGTCAATTCCTCTGTTAAAATACCTGCGCTGCTCTTGACGCCCTGGACGTCATTATTCTCTGCAAAACCCGGGCAGAGCGTGATCTCTTGATAGGGTTCTGAATACAGAAGGCCACCAGCAAAGGGCCTTGTGTCCAGGCAAGGGCAATGAAAAGCATTGGAGAATGCGGGCATCGATCCCGCTGCCTCTCACATGCTAAGCGAGCGCTCTACCACTTGAGCTAATTCCCCAGCCCACAGCCTCTGCCGGACGGCCTCTCCCCTCCCAGGCACACACCCTTGACCTACTCTGCCCTCCACCCAAACCCTCCCTTCCCGCTGGCCTTGACCACCCACCCAGCCACTCCCTTGCCTGATGGAGGTGAGCCCTGACCACCCCAGCGCTCAGGACAACCTTCCCCTGACCACCGTTCACCCCAGCCACTCCCTTGCCTGGTCCTCGCCTTCCCCACCTCAGGCAAGAGCTCCAGCCTGGCCAGCCCTTCAAGGGGAGCCACCCGACAGGGCCAAAAGGCAGAGGCGCCGCAGGCTGTGGGCCAGAGCCAAAAGGGCACTCCTTCGAGCCGGAGTTGAACCAGCGACCTAAGGATGGCCGTGCAAGGGAGCCTACAGTCCTCCGCTCTACCAGCTGAGCTATCGAAGGAATCATGGGGCCCTGCCCAGCACCTCGCCCACCACACCCTCTTCCAACACTGCTCCATGCACAGCACACCATGGTGCCTCTTCTGCTACATCCGACTTCAAACATCACGCCCCCGTCATCAACCTTTCAGCCCCTCAAAACCCAACAGCCCCAAACACAAATCCTCCGCAAGCTCCTTCAACCTCTTCTTCTACGGTTGCACTCTCCTCACGGCCCAAAAATGCTTACCTATATCCCATTGCAACTTCCCTTGACTCTTTTTCGCTCTGCTGTCCCCTGCCCTCTGCTCAAGCACCAGACCCAGGACAGCATTG
>WHYT01013302.1:0-18310 GCA_009806455.1 Tetrax tetrax
GGGGAAAACTATTCGTTTATTTCTAAAACTAGCAGGAGAATAAGACAGGGAACAAGATAACCTCCCTCCACCCCTCCCTCTTCCCGGGCTTAACATTATCCCTGCTACCTTCCCCCCCCGAGCGGCACAGGAGGGAAGAGGGGATGGGGGTTGTGGTCAGTCCATCACGCGATGTTTCATGCCGCTGCTTCACTGTTGGGGGAAGAACTCCTCACATTCCTCCTCTGCTCCTTCGTGGGGTCCCTCCCATGGGCCACAGTCCTTCGTGAAACTGCTCCGGCGTGGGTCATCTCTTCCACAGAGTGCAGTCCCTCTAGAACAGCTGCCCCAGCAGGCCCTCCACGGGCCACAGCCTCCTTCAGGCATCCACCTGCTCCGGCGTGGGGTCCTTTACAGGCTGCAGGTGAATCTCTGCTCCTCCGTGCACCTCCATGGGCTGCAGGGGGACAACCTGCTCCACCATGGTCATCACCACAGGCTGCAGGGGAATCTTGGCCAGGAGCCACATTACTCCTCCGCCTCCTTCTTCACTGACCTTGGCATCTGCAGCCATTCCTCACAACAGGCTGGCAGACGCCTCTCAGGATCCTTTTTACATCTTATTCTCTTCTCATCTCCTCTCCACTTCTTGCAGCCAGGCCAGGCCCGAGTTGGGCCCAGTCGGCTGCCCGGCGGGAGGCCAGAGGGTGAGGCCTGCAAGGCCGACAAGGCTCACGCCTCCCCCTCTCTGCCCCCGCTCATCTGGCTTCACATCTTTTCTCCTCTCTCCTTTTTTTTTTTTCCTGTTTTTCCCCTTCTTAAATACATTATTGCAGAGGCGTTATCATGGGACATTCTGCTACCAATTGGCTCGGCCTTGGCCAGCAGCGGGTCCGCCCTAGGCCAGGCCGAGTCCACTGAACAAAGGGGAGCGACTTCTAGCAGTTTCCTACAGAAGCTACCACCTTAGGCCCCCCCTCACTAAACAAAACCAGAACACCTTCCTTCATCATATTGTTAGTCCACAATACGCCTTCTTCACAAGTCTGTTTTCTCCAAGATAAATTGTCTGGAGTTCATTTGAAAATAGCGATTCTTCCCTATACCTGTGCAAATATAGAATAAAGGCCAGGAAAAACATTAATAGACAAATATGACCCAAAGAGGGAACCTGTCAGATTTTTTTCAGTTCTGTCAGGTTAGTCTGAGATACATAATGCCTCTCCCTGCAAACCTTAACTTGTTTATATTCTTAGACTGTCACAAATGCAGCAATATTACTACTACAATGACAAATTTATCTTAAAACCTGATTTTCCTTGACTTGCATGTGGCAGGGAAGAATTATGTCATAGACTAGTAAAATATTTGTTGGTGCTCAACCTTAATTGTACAAGAGAAACAACTTCCCACTTTGATGTAAGAATTCCGTGGAATATTTGTAATAGATCTTAATGATGTCTTAATAATTATTCTTTGCATAAAAGTAACAATCACTACAAAAATCAGGCAAGATAAACAAACAAAAGATGTCTGAATTACGCAGAGTATTGCAGATGGTAATGAGTGTTGTAAAGAACACCTCGATCATGTATTATACACTGTTTAGTCCGTGTTTACAGAGACACTGCTATGAATTAGGGAAAGGGCTTTGCCTGTAACCTGTTTCTTGCACTGATCCTGCTAAAGGAATATCTTTAGGTTAATTGTGAACATCTCATTTAATGGAAAATGGAGGAACCTTTGTGCAGCATGTTTGGTATCTGCAAATACCCATCAGTCAATAACTGTTTCATTTATTGGATAAAGTATCTGTCAAACACGAACAAATAGCAAAAAGCTTGGTGCTTGTACATGTATGGTATGTGTTCCAACTCAGTGTAAATATACATGAACCAGAACACAGAAAACATGATATTTAGTTTCTCCTTTTTCATTGAACTAACAGGTTATGCTGTCTTCTGTGTTGTTCTGAATTAAAAACTCACTCCAGTTTCTCACTCTTTGAAATGTTTCACATGGTATGAAACACAAGCCATCTGGATATTACTCCTAGTATTTCTGTACTGATTATCAATCTGTAATCTAGCTATGTATATATATATAGGTGCCTGTATGTATATGGGCAAAATATTTTACTGTGTAGGACTCTGTGATGCTGGAATCATACTTCATAATTTTTCAAGGTGATGGATTTTTTTGAGTACTAAGTCTTACGAAGATTTATTTGCTGTAAAATTTCAAGAAGTGGAAGTGAGCTTGCAATCATTACCTAACTTTTGCAAGAAGATGTTGTTGGCAGTGAGAGAGTGAGAAAATGTATCTCTATTTACACATTGTCTCTTGTTAAGGGAAAGATGTGGGAGCAGTTTCCTATTAACCTGAAGTGAAGAGAGAATATCCCTGTTTGGAGCTATTTTGCTTTAGGTTAGTTACACTATGGCAAACAGAGCACAGGGAGGATCTTGATTATTGTTCTGACCCTATGAGAGGTGATGCTGGAAACTTTATAAGAATTTCAGATGTGATGTTTTTCCGCAGTAATGATATGCATGTTAACCTTTCCAGTGCCAAAAATAACGTGAACTGCTATCGGGAGCCCTGACCCCAGAAGGAAAGGCTAGCTGTGGGTGCTTAGAGAGCAAGAAGACCTTCCTTCCCCTGCTGTGCTGCCTGCTCACAGCCAGGGCTGAACAAAGGAGGCTTTCATGAGTTTTTCTCTTCCCCAGGGAAAGCGGCTGCCTGCAACATCGCAAATACGGATAGCAGCCAGGTGGAAAGGGTGGTGACGTATGTGTTTGTAGGGGGAATTACATCCTGAAAGGCGCTGAAAGTAGAAATTTCCTCTTGGTAAAAGCAAATCAGTGGGACTTCAGGAAGTGATTTACTCCACACTTTGCTGGGTTGTAGTTTGTCATTCACACAGCAGTTAAATAATGATTTTTCCATCAATGAATCACTGGACTGATGTTAGCAGCTTGAAGTAATCTACTTAGAAACAGGTTGTATGTATGACCGGTAATGGGATGTTCCTCCAGTTCTTTACTTACTTCTGAGAAAGCAATCTCTTTTAATAGCCTTTGTCATGCATCTGGAAACATCAAAGTGGAATTCAATTTAATGCTGAAGACCTATGGCCTGCACTCTGTGGTGTATTTTGCCTTCAGCATGTTTGCCTACCTCTTTGCTTGGAGATGTATGTGTTATTTTTTCTTTAGTAATTTCCAGTGATGAAATATTAAGCAGATGAGGAGAAAACTGATGAAAACAATACAAAACTCTCTCATTGAAGTTAATGGAAAGACTTTATGTTGTGAAGGTACTTGAAATAAGGCTGAGACAACCGCTGGGGGTGGGTGGGAAAAGCGGATTTGTGGAGGCCCTGTAGTGTAGTATACCCTTTGTTACTCTTCCTCCCCATAGTCACATAGTAAGGAGCTAACGTAAGTGCAAAGTGGCTCCAGATCTCAGATGGGTGCTTACTATATGCCCTGTAGTTCTCTTCAGGACAGCAGAGTTGCACATGGACCTAAAATAATGTTTTTAAAGGAAGTCACCAGCTAAGTCAACCATAAGCTCGATAGTCTTGGTACTAACCCACTGTCACCAGGCAGGAGGGAAGATAAATACCTTTGCGTGTTTCTGGAGTTTATGTGTGGTTTGAGGGCAACTAGCAAAATGCCTGTTAGATGCTGTGCTCCTGCAGTTCAAAGTTGAAGCCAGGAAGAGCAGAGGTGTGAGTAATCTCAGGGTGCATGACACTGCTCTAGGGTTGGTCTAGGTGGTTCCTTTGTCGGCAAATGAGGTAAGTCTAGTGGACTACCTCCCTCATTCCTCCTGCAGCTTTAGGTGTGTTCAGGATAGTAAACACCCGAGTAAAACTGGAGTTATGGTGGTTATTTTCATAGCAAGAAACCTGGGAATAGTTCTGACAAATTTGAAAGGCAAACCTCAGTCCTTTGTGTTGAATAACCAGTACGGATTTGAAAGAGAAAAATAATCCAATTTTAACCTTTACTGTGAATTGCACTGTTTTGTGGAAGAATAAAGGAACAGAGGAGCATCTTACCCTGTTAGAGTTGTGAAGTGTTGAGTGACATTGACAGTTTGAACTTACAGTTCATCAGGCAAATGCATCACAAATTTGTATATGGCCTCTCAGAAGATGATGTCAGCTCAGTTGGATATTTGCTGAAGATGTCAGATATTTAAAAAAAAAAAAAAATTAAACTCCACTTCCAGATCAGCTTTGCACCAGCCAAACAAAAAACCTAAGAAATTCCCATACAACAAAGTTGCCTAATAGTTAGAAGTAAGAAGGTTATTTTGCTTTATTTTTCAATCAATACAGACTACATAAAGGAGAACAGGAAAAGCCCTATCACTATGGTACCTATGAAGACTAATGGTGGTTACTTTCTTGTTGTTCAGTCGGAGCTCAAATTGCCTGCGAAAGAATGACTTTTAAAAACACTGTTATCCCAAAATAGGAGAGTGTACCGATACCTGATATATTTTGAAATATCATAAAATTTAATTGAAAGATAATTTTTATTATAGTAAGGTTGAATTTTCACATTGATAAATAGGCTCCTTCCATTTGGCACAAACAGAAAGATTAATTTAACAGCAGAGTAGCTTGGATTGTGTCCCATGTTTTATTTTCAGCTTTTATGTTGATCCAATTTAATTAATCAAGCCATCTTATAAGTTAGTCAGACCTACAGCAACTTGGGGTGCACAATGCTATCATTTCTTTCCCCTTTACCACCCATATCAACGAGATCCTATTCTTAGTTAAGGTAACAGCCACAAGTGTAACATAGCCATTAAATCGCATACCAAAGACAGCAAAGTAATGTCTCATTTATTTCTTTGTTATGTGTTGAAGTGTACCATTTGCTCTTTTAGAGAGAAGCCACCAATACTGCTTAACTGAGATCAGAGACTATTGACTACTGCCAGAAGCCGTATTTTTGCACCCCCTGTGAATAATCCTTTCCTACTTCAAGGGGAAGACTGTCGTCAGCCCTTTGTTTGCTGATGGCTTAAGAAAGTGCTGGAAAACAAGGTTAAAGATCTCTGCTGCACATTAACTCTCCTTTCTATTCCCTCACTGATTGCCAAAGTATTTGTTATCTTTAAAATGAAATTTAAGCATGGCTGTTTATAAATTCTGATAGGCTTTATATCCAACGTCTGTTGAATATACTTCAGGTTTCCCTGACTTCAGGCTGAATTGTCTGCAGCACACTCCACCACTTTTTTCCTTGCTCCCTTCTCAGACAAACTCTGTAGCGGCTTTGGCTTTAACCCTCTTGATTCCTATGCTTCAGCGATGACTCACGTCCAGATTTGCCGCCTGGTTGACTTCTCAAGTGTGAAGGCGCTTGCAACCAAAGTCGAGTTTGTGGCAAAAGTGTCAACACTTTAGTGCTTGTAGAAGAAATTAAAAGGAAATGCAACCTGAGGATGAGGCCAAAGAGGTGTTATGAGCTTCTAAAAATGGGAGAATATAGGAGCACTTCCCCTTAGTGAAACAGTATAAATTGTAAAGGCTGTTCCTGAGGCCACAATTACATAAGTGGATTAGTTTTCCAGCTCTACGTTGATGTGTGTGCCTGACGTATGAAGATATTATATATGTGGAAAGTTTTCGTGCATTCTACTGTATTCCTCCTTTCTAATCTGGATTTCTTGAGCTCATTCCAGTGTCAAAACCCTTTAAAGTTGTTGCAAGTTTGGAGAAAAACAAATTGTCACAGGAATATTTCCTTTTTTCACTTCTATCCCTCAGTGTGGATCTTCAAAATCACCTAGGATGTGTAGGAAGCAAGTAAAAGCCATTAGATTTTCCAACTCAATTTCTTTCACTAAAAAAGTATAAATTTAACTGCTATTGTCTGAAACGGTTAGCTAAAATTAGTGTAAAATTTATCAAGTATTCCAGTTGATCTCTGCCTTCCTAACAGAAACTTTTAAAATCTAAAATTTGATTTTTCATTTAAAGTGTTCTTTTATTTATTAGAGAAGCAAACCTACACAAAATAATTAATTTGAAGAAAATGTGTTGTTAAAAATAATTCAAACCATTCTTATTCTTCTTGAATATATTATAAGATGAATGCTTTTAAAAATATTGATACGTAACTTGAACAGAATAATAATTATTTATACAGCTTAGGTCCCAGACCAGCATCACTCTTCTGTACCTCAGATGGAGTTCTTAAAGAGACTTCATGTCACTAGTGACTTTTTTTCAGGTCAGCTGCTGATGTAAAAAAACCTAAAAAAAAAATATTTCTTTTTAAAAATGGGCACTTTCTCAAGAACTAGAGCGTCAATCCAAAAAATGTATTTTGACTTCCAGTTCTTAGTTAGGGTTCTGATTTCTATATTTTTAATGAAGCTGGGCTTTTAGCCATGAGTGAACTTAGGAGTCTTTCACAAAACCAAGGAGGAAGACAAAGTGGTGCCAGCATCATTATAAGCTGGCAACTAGGATATTTGCCTGGGTGATGAAAGTTTGAAGAATCTGGCTTTGGATAAAGCAGAGATGAGACTTGGTCTCAGATTTTCTGTAAGCTAAAGGCATAATTTATCCACTGGATGAAAAGGATAACACTGGTTTCTTGTCTTCTTCTTGTCTTCTTCTTCCCTCTGAATAATGATATCTAAATTCCTTCTAAATTTAGAAAGAATTAATTTATATTTTAAAAATTTAAATCAAGGTGTTTTTATATATGATTTTTTTTTCCTTTTAATATCTATTCTAATTTATTATCTTATTTTGACTGAAAGTCAAGACAAAATGTCCAAATCCTTTTCCTTTAGACAAAGCATAGCCCCCAGTGGTAGTTTTATGTGTTCGGAGAATCCTTTTTACAACACTTTTGTAAACATATTCTGTATTCCCCTTTGTGATATATATCCCATGTAGTGGAACTGAGACTGTAGGAACAACCTCCATATTGTGATTTCTTAGTTACAAAAGATGGAGTTATGTGGATAATAAGCAAGGGTAAGCAAACACCAGACTACAATGTCCTGAAAAAAACTCTATTGCTCAGGGTCTTCCAGTAAGTAGCTTGTGGCTGGAGCTGATGTCTGTTGAGGGTCTGTCCACTGCATTGGCTCATCAAGATGCCTTTAGTGAATAAAGTAAGAAAAAGGAGTGATCTCTTTGCAATATTTCTCACTGTATCATAAAACAGTATCTTCTGATGGTTTCTTCCTTTCTCTATCTTGTCTTCCTCATTCAAATCTCTTTGCTTGTGCATTTTTTTCATCTAGACATTAGGAAATTTTATGTGACTCTGTTAAGAGTTTTATTAATGGCATATAATTGTGGACAGGTGAACTCAAGGCTGGCAGTAGCAGCTGTGGAGCAGTGCTGTCCCTTAAAAACATTATTCCCGTGGTATTGGGACAGGTAATTTTACAGCCAGTTCACAAAAAGCCTATGCCTATGGATTACAGAATCTGTGGAGTGAGCATGACTGGAATATGTGAAGCAAAGAAAGTGTGATTTTGAGTACCTTGCTGCAGTAAAGAACACTGAAGCACTTGCTCATGTTAGAATTTCTTATATTGCATTTTCAGCACTATGAAGACAATTTAGTTCACTTTAATGAAAGAAATACTTTAAATCTAACTGCAGTGAAGCTATTTCAATAAAAATTTGTTGCCACTGGAAAGTTGTATTCTAAAATTGACGTGATACAAAAGTAAAATTATTTTAACTAACTTTAGATTAAGAAAGAAATGTATAGGCATATTTTTGGTTGTAATAATGATGTCAACAAAGTGTGGTAAGAAACGCTAGTTTAGGTTCGCTAGACTGGGGTTCAGTGTTGCATTAAAGTATCACCTGTCTGGCGGCTATGATGACAAAGATGAAGCCTCCTCTAATATTCACCTGGTAAAATAGGAAGGAATTCTGGATCACATTATGTAGTCCTGCCATAAATTTGAAAAGGCTGAGCTTAAAATTAGTTAGGTTTTCTGCCCTGCTACTCTGATAGGAAAAGCTGGTACAGCACTCCACTCTTTTCCACTTTAGTTCTGGCAGCTCCATTCAGCTGAACTATGAAGTTGTTGGACAGCGTGTTTCCTTCACTGGTGTGTCTTAACTCTAAGAGCTTTACATCATGAAAGATGATTATTGTACCTACCTTCAATAGTGGTTCAGGCCAGCAGTCTGACAAAATGTTTTATTATTTCTTCCCTACCAGGCTATGGGGAAGAAATAAAATCTCCACAGTTTTGCACTGTTATTCCCCTAAAAGGGAAGTTTGATTTGATCCTGGGCAACTGGTGGTGGTCTTAAAATTATGAAGCACTGTGGTGAATGCCCTTATATATTTTTATTATCTTTACAAAGCTGCAACAGTTCTTGATATTTATGAAGACTTATTTTCCGTATTAGAAAGTCATTTTGGAAGTCTCTGTTGCTGGGTCCATTTTGAAACACCTGTCATGGTCCTGTCAATTACAGAAATGCTGATTATCTTTTTTCTGATAATCCAATTATTTTAAGGAGTCTCTAACATGGTGAATGTAATTTTGAGGAATCTCGTATTAGTTACTTCTGAAAAAAGAGCAAGAAATATGTAATCTCATTTCTTTAAATCTAATTTTTGTCTCTGCAATGTCTTGTGGCAGTGAGTTCCAGACATGAATTATGTGCTGTAAACAGAAAATTACAGCTCTAGTTTTCACCATATTACAGTTGTGAGCTCATAACTTGCATCTATTCATATTGTACAGAAAGCAAGTCTTCTGTAGCTGCCCATGGCAAAGAAAAATGAAAATACGTGACTCATCCTTTTCCTATTAAAATAATAATGCCACTTTGCATTTATATGACTTCATGCTTAAAGCCTTTTACAGACATTAACCAATTAATCCTCATGACAGCACTCTGCTATGTTTAGCCTAGAATTAGAAGCTGTATTGAAAACTGCCTACTGTCCTCATTAATTACATTGTGAAAGTGGAGCTATCAAGCATCAGCTCATTTGCAGCAATACACTGCAGCATTCCCCCAGCCTCCAGTTCTGTGCTAGCAAGCTTTCATGAATGTTGCCTGTATCCTGACCTGATAATTAGAAGCACTATATCTTCCCGGTCACTATGGAGAATAACGTATAAGTAAATAAATTAATGTCATACTGGTACTCCATGTTGTCCTTGTGTTTTTAAGCTGGTTAAATTACTCATAAATAAGAAATGGGAAAGGTGTTTGTCATATAAGCAGACTGGAAGCAAGTATTTTAGTGAACATGGAATTTCCAATTAGATATTCATAAAGTCTGAATACCTACTTGATTTTTCAAATTAAGATGATCAGAAAAAAAAATGAAAAAAGAGCCCTGTCAATGATCTTCCTTGAGATGGCAAAAAATTCTGAAGTCATAAATGATTTTTAATAACAAGAAGGTCTATAAGTAAATGACTTTCCATTGAAAAGATATTTTGAACTGTTAAACTGAGAGATAAAAATTAAATAGTCACATAACAAAAGAGCAGTAAAAAGAATTTACAGCTTGTAGCTCCCAGTTCTGTGCTTTTACCATGTTCATATTTGACATTCTGCTCTTAAGCCTTCTTTAACTTTCCTTTCATGTCAAATGCCAAGAGCAGCCAAAACACGCTGTCCTTAGAATTATAAATATCCCAGCCTTGAACTGTGGCTAATTCCAATTACTGTGGCTTCCGCATCATTTATTTCAGTTCACATCACTGTAGGTGAAAAAGTCACCTGAAACTCACACATTACCCTTTTGGGATTCATTGTGGTATTCATCAGAATGTCAATAATATTGAGGGTGAAATTAAGTCTGCAGTAAGCAGTGTAAAAATGTTTTTTACCGTCTCTCTTTTTTTTTTTTTTTGTATCTTAAGTGACATCTTTCAAAAAAGATAAAGCTTTTTGAAGTTTCAAAGCATCATGTTGAATAATAAGTCTGTTCTTGATTTGAAAGTAACAGCATTGATAGACCTTTACATTATCTAGAATAAATATTAGCTCAAACTGTGTACAAGCCATAGGTTTGGGTTAAATTTCACGTGCTGGAGGGTGCTTTGAAATTTGCACTCACAAGAACTTTTTCAAACCAAGAGAGAGTGGAACCTTTATCACTCTAATGTAAAGCTGGTAGATTTTATTCAGTGTTCAAATCTATTGTTACAGCATATCATGAGCCACTGGTCTCTTACAGAAGTTGCTGAAAAGTATTGGAATTCCTTTAGGAAAAATTGACTTTAATCACTTGGACTTTATTCTGTTACAAAAAGCAGACCTGCAAAATTCTTCAAATTACTTACACTTACAAATGTGACAGTCTTTGCTTTTAAATCTTTAAACAGATTTGGTGCTACAAGCACAGGAAGTGCAATTATATAGAATACAGAAAAGCTGTAGAAACTGTATTTTGAGAAATAAATTTTTATTAGTTTACACATTCGCAGAGAACTTCATGATAGTGAGCACAGAGTTGCTGTTGTAGCAGGTTGGGCCAGGATTTTGGCCATGTTTATGGTGAAGGGTCTGCCCTGGGCATCCAGAATAACCATCAACACCAATAATGCTTGATGCTCAGCCATTCTCTGGGGCAAAGAGAAGTGCTTTTCCTCTTGTACTTGCTGTAGGCTATTCTACCAGAATTTCTGCTGATTTTCAGCCCTGCTAAAAGGGATATCTGGGATACAGCAGAGCAAGTGCAAACCTAGTATTTTGAAGTATCAACAGAATTACTGGCAATTCCCTATTTCCTTTCTGTATAATTGGAATATGTATTGGAAAATAAAAAGATGTCTCCAGTACTCTTTACGGAGCTGTAAGCAACATATGAGGAAGGGGTCAGTGTATAAAAGAGAGATGCCTGGTGGGTGATAGATTTGAAGAAAATAACATTGCTTTAAATGAAGCAACAACTTGGGTAATTCTGCTTGGATGCAAAGGGCATTGTATCTGTGAATGAAGGGTTGCTGGATAAAGCAAATTAAGGAATCCATCAATATAAGTGGTATCTTACCCCATAAGAACAGATTTTTTTAATTAGCAGGGGATGGTTACTACTATCCAACAATAAAAAAACAAAGCTTGTCTCTAGACATGTGGGAACAAAATGGTGGATCGCTCGTATGAACACAGAGTGCAAACTAAGGTACCTGGTGTTCCTTATTTTCAGGTGTATTTGGCCCTGCACAGCACAGGTTTATTTGGCAAACTGTGGATCTCTGTACTGTACACACAATGTGTCCTTCCTGGTACTGAAGTCAGAGAAGAAGTCATGCAAATTGCTGCAGTATCAGTTGGCTACTTGAGATGATTATGCAAATATTCTCAAGGTTTACATCAGGGATAGTGTGGTCATTAACATCTGTTGCACTCTGCTTTATAAACAGATAGTATAAACCAAAAGAACATCTGAGAGCAAAATAAAAATCCATGACTTCAAGGTACACGTTCCAGGAAAATTTTGCTTTTGGTATTGCACTTGCAAAGCCCAGTTATAAATTTCATGGGTGCACTGCGGTTCCTTATTTACGGGCCTAGGCTATTCTTTGGAATTATATTTGCCTTCCAGGTTTACATTCTGGAGGAAAAACTAGAAAGCAACAATGCTGGAGCAGATTCTTACTTTTCATTTATGACTGAGAAGTTTAGATTAATTTAGGCCCTAGTCAAACTGCCGGCCTTTTATAAAGGCATCTGTGAATGAATGCTAGAGTAGAAAGCCATCTCTCACCATTGCAGGAGCAAGATATTAATAAGAGCTCTAAGCCATCCTGCAAGCCATGTTATGGAAGTATAAGCATCTTGATGCAGCTTTACTGATTTTGTGATACTGGCCATTTTAATCCAGGCCCTTAACTGATTCCCCTTGTTATGGAGGAAAGGTTGTAGTGTTGAGACAGATTTTCCTATGAGGTTAAGAGGCTTCACTCTGTGGTCCCACAAGACAACAAACTGCATGGTGCTATAATGTGACCATAGCTGAGGTTCAGTGGCTTGAAGATCCTTCATCAGCACCAAGCTAAAAAAAACCATCTGCCTTGCTCGCTGTGGCTCTGCTGCTCTGAAATGGAATGAATGTACAAAGATGATCAGAATTAGAAAATGAGGGAACTGGAGATCTTTGCTGTTGCTCATTTGCCTTTCTATGCCTCTATGCAGGTATTTTTGTGTTGAGGGCCTCTTTACAGTTTGGTATACTCATACTAAATGTAAGTTTTGTTTTCTTCTAAGTATCCTTGTAGAGGATTTTTTTTTTTATTTTGCCGTTCTTTCAAATAGTTTATAAAAATCTGCCATTAGCAGGACAGGGAGATTGAATATGAACTGTATTTTTTTTTCTAAATCATCTTAGAATAATATTGGATGTTCTAAAAGCATTGGAAAATGCCAGGAGCAAGCACAGAGAGTCTCATAAAATGGCACAGAAAAACAAAATAGAAAAGAAGTGTTTAGTCGTTACCTAAAGTATTAGGGAATCAAGGGGCTATGGAGGAATAGGAGAGGAATCACATCACCATTTAGTTCACATAAGCATGTAGAGATTCAAGGTTGCAGAGATTTTGTTGGAGATTAGCTATGTTGTAGGACAGGAACAGATTCTTTGGTTAAACTGTTAGGAAAAGACAATTGTTTCTTTTCACTGTACCTTTTTCTTGATTCTTTTTAACTGAAAACTTTGTCAATAAGTTTTAAAGTACAGAGGTGTATGAGATCCTGTCAAGTCATGATCCAAACAGGAGGGCTTTGGCTGTAGACAGGACCAGCTGGTATGCCTGTGTCTGGAAGGGAGTGGGCAGACCTGGAGTCACTGAAGACCTGAAATAATGTGTAGTGTGATACTTCAGAAACAGTTAAGGAATTAGCTTTGTAAATGCAAAACTGGGGAAGCCTAGCTGAGCAGCAAGCTGCAAATGTGGTGACATTTAAAAAAATATGCAGTGAGTTCTGGGAGTCGACACACTTAATTTTGTCTGCTGACTGAGGGAAAATTATCAAAACATATAAAGAGTGCCAGGAATTTAATTACAGAGGCCTGCCAGCTGCCTCTCTGCTTGAGATCAACACTTTTCTTTGCCTCTTTTGAATTTCTGTGTATTCTACTGCAGTAAAGCAGCTGTTGGGACTGGAGATGTTTTGGCCATGACAGATACATAAGGGCTCCAGAGAAAGTAGAAAAATGAGTGCCATTTGACCAGCTGCCTGGGTCAGAAAAACAAAGTTTATTCTGTTGGACCTGTGTCAGAATACAAAGAGTCATCTGCCTGACTCAGGATTTATACCAGCTAAGCAAAGAGGAAACTCTGATTCAAATACCTCCAGTGGATCTGGGAAGAAGACTATCAAGTTATTCTGTATATTGTATGCAATAATGTTATCTTAAAAGCCCCAGAAGAAATCAGGAGCACTAACTTCTACTCTTGAGTATGTATGAGTAATATCTGGGAAATCTGTATTATTGTAGAGGTTTTCATTGGAGCAACAGCTTGTACATGCCTGGTGTGAGCTTCAGCAGCTGAGCTGTATGAGTGAATTCCTGTTCTGCAGTCAGTAGATGCATGCACGATATTTCATTTAACGTAAGACTCATTCCGAGAGATTTTTGAGGGCAACATAAATATGAACATTACTGATTTACCTACCTATTCACTGCCACAGAGTGGCAGCATGAACACATCTGTGTAGTGAAATAACACCTGACAAGTAAAGCCCTGGAAATATCAGATGGAAGTAGTAATCTGTAATAGAATAAATAAATCCTTTCAGTTTCTATGCTCAGATTCTAAAAGAAATGAAGTCTAGAGCATTAACAATGAAGGAAGAATTAGCTATTTTTTTCAGACAAAGAAAGAAAGCACTCGACAGTAAAGATAAAATTATTCCTTAATTGCATAGCACAAAGAGACAGTGGAAAATGAATGCTCTCAAGTTAATGCCTGGGTATTGCTGAAATGAGTAAGTTATAAATGCCTCTGTACATATTGAAGAGAAAACCGTGGAGACAGAGGTGGGACATCTGGAAGGATGGCATAAGATCTTTCAATCAGCCAATTGATTCAGTTTGATTCTTTAAGATAACACCCTTCCCCTATGTGTCCCCCCTCACCTCCTTCCAAAAAGAGTGGTTTACATTTGTTATGTTGATGTGTTTAGGATAACTGATTTTGTCTCACTTTTCTGTGAATGAGAAATGGGGCAATCTGTGCGGACTCTGTTTTTCGACAGTCTCTCATGTCCTTCTGATCCAGGCCACATGCACAGCACCAAATGGCAAGGTGGAAGAAAGTTGCTACTGTCCCAGTCTAACTCAAGATGTGTGTAGGTTGAATCTGTCCTCCATAGAATAGGCGGTATTGTATTGTTTGCCTTAAAGACCACTAAAAACATAGAAAATACATGTGCATGTTTTTCCCCTCTATGGCCAAATTAAAACAGGGAATGATGTAGTGATTGTCAAGATTATTGTCTTGTTATTAATTCAAAATTAGGAAAATAATTATGGTTTGAAAAAATGCAGGGAGGAACTACAGGTAGGATGGGATTGCAGGAGGAGTGGGGAAGGGCTCTTCTTGAGCTGCCAAAGAAAAGCAGAGCTGGTTCCACATGCCCCAAATGGAAATATGACCCTAGGAACAAGTGCTCTGGACCTTGTCCAGTGTCTGCAGCATATGCAAGGTAGTAGCTGGCATAGCCTAAATTCATGGAAGCCTTTGGAGACTGTTTCAGTGTAAGGCTTAATAATCAGTCCCAGACACTGTGGGAACTTCCAGAGAGCATTACTACGCCAATAAATACATTGAGTTGCAAAGACTGCATTTTTTTCTGGGTATGTTGAAACACTTAGTAGCTATCACACCACTGATACCTTCTGAAAGGGCATTAAAAACACTAGGATTCAGACACTCTAGGATTCAGTGAGTTATTAGTTCTATAGTGCTTGCTGAATTTATGATTCTTTTTTTCATACCTTTATGGCTGACTTCTTAACCAAAGCCCAGAACACTGAGGTCCCGCTGAGATCCATCTGCTTTCTGCATCTTTCTCACCAGTGCAGATATAGCATGGGGCAAATTCTGTACATTCTTATGTCTGAGCAGCCTTAACTATTGATACACAGGACGGAATGGAAAGGATCTAGTCCACTTACCTCAGGCTGTAATGGTGGTGTGGGAATACTTATGGTAGGGTGCAGCAGCACAGCTATGAACACTTCTGCTTATATGTGTGTTCCTTCCCTGCAAATAAATGCAAGATAGTTTGAAGTATCTTACCTGCATTAGCAGTACATGCAATAAGGCAGGAATGTCAAGCTTTAATCAAATTATAAAAAGGTGATATGTGATGTGAATGCATGCGGGTAGCAGGAGATTGTCTCAGCAGCCCAGATGGTCTCTCCTAGAACTACATCCAAGTCAAACTCTTTAAAATGCTTAAAAGTGAACATCAGAATGATGGTATTCTGTAGTGGTACAAGGAACATGTGAACATACGTACCTACAAAAAAAAGATACTAGGTCATATAAAACGATGTAATGGCCCTTTTCTGTATTACTTTAGAAATATGCCATTATATTCCTTATTGAATAACTCAGTAAAATCTCTGCAGATATTGCAGTTCATTTTCAATGCTATGTACTTTTAAGTAGTTTTCTATGAATCACTTTTTCAGCTCAAGTCTGTCATAAGAATTAGAAATTAGGACTCTCATTTCTTGTTTTGTATGTATACTTTAAGGGAATTAGCTTCTAAGACAGTAATTTCTGTAATCTGAAAGTGTAACTGCATAATAAATATAATTAGAACTGGTCCTTTCTACACTAATCAGAACAATCTACCAATTTCCATGCACTGATATCTAAATTATAAAGACGTCATTTCCAAATAAAGTTATTAAGTCTGAATTGCAACACCACAAGTTGAATGCTTTCAAAGAAATAGTTTAATTCACTGAAGATATCTATCGGTGTCCATTTAGCATTCCTTCTGTATGTCAACAAATAGTGAGTTGCAGTAACAGTAGTTGTAGTAACATTTCTCACCACCATTTCTATCACCAGCCTACGAAGGAAGGCTTCATTGCAGCTGGCTTTATTCTGGTCCCCCATGCTGTGCTTCCCTAAGAGGGGAGGCTGCCAAAAACTGGTCAGAGCCCTTCTGCTGGCACGAGTAGGGAACCTGGTTCACTGTTTCCTGGAACATGAAAACCATCATACCAGGCATTTGTTGTACAAGCCGTTTCAGTTGTGCAGGCTGATGACTGTTAAAACTGATGAGATTTAATTAAATACTTATTCTTTCCGTGTGTATGAGGAGATGATCTGCAGGATAGTGCAAGGGATAGAAAATAATTTGTACTCAAGTTAGGTCAACATAACTCACTTAGTAACAGTTCCACCATCCCGTAAAGATGGATATTTGTTCTCACAGCTGTTATTTAGCTGATGAGAGCTACAAGACCTGCTAACACTTATGTCTCAAGGCAGGTGTTTACCTGCACGATTAGCTTCCTAACCAGATGAGTACTGCTACTAAAGCATTATGTGTTACCTGAAATAAACAAACCAGGTACCCTGAAATGCTCATATCACTTTGAAAGTTAGACCAGAGAACATCTTCAAAATGTATCTTCCAGCACCTAGTTTAGAGTCATAGCTGACTAGAGGACTTTTTTTTTCTTTTCTTTTTTTTTTTTTTTTTTTTTTTTTTTTGTTCTCACCATGTAGCACACCGTGCTACCCAGTACAGCATTTCCCCCACTGCTTTTAAGACCGGCTTAGCTGAAAAGAGCTAATGCAGGATTGTTTGGCTTCAGTTTTCGTCCTGTGAGGATCAGGGGCTGAACATGCAGTTGAGAGTGTTCAATGTTTCACAGGCTGGAGCAGAGACAGCAGAGGAGTTTGACTAACTTGTGATCAAAAGTAGCACATTTATTATTTTAGTTTGTTTTTCTTAGAGATAAAAGCCGTAATTCCTCAAGAGAGAAAATATTTAATTCAACATGTGTGCCCAAACCTCATATCATACCTATAAAAAAATGTTACCTTTCTCACAGAAAATTCTGAATATTACAAAATGCATCCTATGAGACTGCAGCAAGGATAAATATTACTATATGTGTGCACCACTTTGATTTAATTTTTTTTTCTTCCAAAGGGCTTAACTTCCTCTGTCTCTCTGACTATTTCTACCTTGGATTCTCTAGCACTGGTGCTTTCTTCATTTTGCCTTATTTTCTGGTTGTGTTTTAGGTGTAAATGACTTGCTTTGCAGTCTTTGGGCCTGATGTAAATTTTTATGAAACTTAAATATTTATGGAATATGTATTGGAGAAGGTCAGACTAAATGACCAGGTTGTCTCCTTTGACGTCACTCTCCAAAATGCTATGAAGGACAGCCAGGTGCCATGAGCTAGATCCTTGGCCTGTCTGAAGCCACCAACAGTTTGGAGCCTGGGTGGAAAGGTCAGGAACGAGAGAGAGTGTTATTTACCTCCAAGCTGACGGTGTGGTCTACTGTATGGATTTAAACAGGCTAAAGTGCTGGACAAAGATTTCTGTCTACTCATGCCACTTGTCTCTTCATCTCATGCTGAGATGGATATTTCAGTCAGCTGTGACAGCTTTGTGTTTATGGTGATTTCTGTCTCCGTTAGATGAGGATCCTAGCTTGACAGCAGACACCTTTCCAAAACAGAGTAAGTCAGTGGGTTGAAGGCCACTGTTTGAATCCCATTTGAATTGGCAGATAATCTCTTCATTTTTTGAACTGTGAGACTCTCTGCTACAAATTACTTGTAAGCTGCGTATTCAAAGTCCATAATACAAAGGAAACAAAAAGAGGTAATACAAATAGAAACACCATATTCTACCAAATCTGTCTCTGGTGAATAAGGCATTCCTAATACACTTGACTGAGAATATGCTAAAATCAATGCCATTGGTTCGTCTGTCTCTAAAGATGTACAGTACTATTAGACTATTATTGTTAACACAATTCTACAAGCAAATAAGTTATCAAAAAGCTATTCTCCACTACTTTTGTTTCTTTGCTGTGCATTGGCTGCTTTCTCTTAACACTTGCTGCTGCCGCTTTTTTTTTTTTTGTTTTAATCATAGAATCATAGAATGGTTAGAGTTGGAAGGGACCTTCAAAGGTCATCTAGTCCAACCCCCCTGCAAGAAGCAGGGACATCCCTGACTAGATCAGGTTGCTCAGAGCCCCATCCAGCCTGGCCTTGAACGTTTCCAGGGATGAGGCATCCACCACCTCTCTGGGCAACCTGTTCCAGTGCTCTACAACTCTCATTGT
>WHYT01013303.1:0-24048 GCA_009806455.1 Tetrax tetrax
GTTAAGTGATCAGTGTGCCGTGAGGAGCCTAGAGATGCTTTTCCTTCATTTAACTGGAAAAGGTGAACCATCCGTTGTGTAATTAACAGTCGGAAACTAGGAACAGCTCAAAGTCAAACAGTCCCAAAAGTCTGGGAGGGGCTGGTTTTGCATATTTGCAAAGATAAATGACTGTCCTTTGTTACAGACATGACTTAGCTCTCAGCAAAGTTATCTGTTTTTATCCAGAGAAATGTTTTAAACAAATAAATGCTCCCATGCTGAATGTCAGAGGGACTTGGCAACATGAAAGTCCCATTTTGCATTGCACTGATGATGCTACGACATCAGAGTTCGTCTTTCACAGATAAACAGAGAAATTCCCAATTTTCAGAAGTCCCCTCAAAGCCTGGAAAGACGCGCTGTAATTTTATCTCTCTTTTTATAGACACATCACTTAACCTGCTGATGGATGTATTGAGGAAAGGGCTGTGGGTGGGTTGGCTGAAGCACACCCGGGAGGCGGGGGCTCAGGTGCCAGTGGGACCTCGGGGTGGGGAAGAGGTTTGTGCTGAGAGCGAGAGCTCATTGTCAGAATAACTTCAAAATGCGACAGCAAGTGGGATTCTCGTCTTCTGCTCACAAGCTCTCCTAGCAGCTGTGTGAAAAGAATAGCACTTAGAAGCCTGCAATTAATGATTCATTTGCACATGTTCTCTTTTTAATGATGATGGTCATTAAAGAAGTGCCATCATTACAGTTTGTTACTCACTATTGATAAATATGGAGCAGCCAAAGACATGAATTGTAGCAGAAGGAAGTGTCCCTAAAGGCTCCAGCAATGAAAGAGAAGAAAGAACAACACTGGCTATGGAGAAAGGGCCCGAGCCACGCTGCCGACCCTGAAATGAGGGGTTTGGGCCGTGACAGCACAGCAGTGCAGCCAGTGCAGCAGGCCTGATGCTGCCCAGCATCTCCTTGGTGGACAGGCAGGAACCGTGCCCGCAATCAGGAGGAGGGCAGTGGCCTGGCCCACAGAGCGCAGCCCCAAGGGCACATCCGTCCATCTGTCCATCCCACACTGCTGCAGCAGGGAGCTGGGGGCCAGAGACGGTCTGTCCTCATGGTGCGACACACCTCTGGTGACTGTTCTCCTGGTAACGTCACCAGGACCTGTGATTCTGACCTGTAGTCAAAACGTGGCCCTTTTTCTGGCCAGGGTTTTTCCAAGTCGTATCAGTATGTCCCGGTCAGGAGCTCCAGTCATCTGCTCCTCAATTTACACATTCAAGAAGACAATTCAATTCTAGTTCACCTGCTTTCAGCTGGAGATCAAGCACTCGGTCAGGAACGGCAGAGGCCATTACTAATCACCAGAGCAAACAGGGAAGAGCACCAGGACCAACTAGAGAGCCAGCGCTCCATTCGCCCCTGCCCAGCAGCGAAGGCTGATGAGGATGAAGAGGGTCGCTCAAGACGCCAGCCCAGCCTGAGCTCACCCCCACAAAGACAGGAGGGTGAAAAAGGGATGGAGGGTCAGCAGCTTCTCCCCCAGCACCTGCACAGATGAGCAGAGCGGCCGGGGAGCTGGCAGCCCGTGGGGCCTGCACCGACGGAGCTGGCAGGCGGCTCTGCCGCAGCATGCGGCCGCAGCGCCCAGCTCACATCCCTCTGGCCTGGGCGGCCTCCCTGTGCCAGGGACCCAGAGCTGGTGGTACAGGATACAAAGCCCAAATTGCTTTTTAAAAATGCACAAACATACAGATAAGATGATGTAACCAACAAATAGAATTTCCCAGTAATTTCTCTCCAGAAGCCTGTGCCTTTTCTATTTGTTTTTTTTTTTAAGCTGCACTAGGGATTTGCAGACAGCAGTGATAAAACTTAAAAGGGCAAATAAACGCAGGGACCATTTGCTTGCTGGCTCTGTGCACCAGCTTGTGGCAGAAATACCAGAACAGATGATCAGAGGTTTTTTTTCTTTTCTTTTAAGCAGAGCTCCTGACCCGTGCACTGCAGGGTGAAATGATTCACTCAGGTTTTTTTCCAAAGCCTTGGGGGTTCAGCAGTGGTTTTAAAGTATATTTTAGAAGGTGAGTCATCTTACATACCTGCCTTTGTTTCTCTGAGTTTCATCACAATAATTATGTCTTTTTTTTTTTTTCCTATTGATTATCAAAAACTTTAGAGGAGACTTTCTTTCAAACTCCCACCTGCATCTGAAAAATAGTGTAGTAAAGTCGTAAAGTCATATAAATCAGCGCCTGGAGAAGGAACTCCTGCCCCTGGGTCAGACACAGCAGCTGGTATCATGCTGCGAGGTGCCACGGGTGATACAGACCTTGAGCTAACCCATCAAATGATCAATTGCTGAGCATTTACGGTGAAGCTCAGCGGTCACTGACCCCCAGCTCTCCGTGGTGGTGTGAGATGGCATGTGCTGCCTGCCCAAACAGCCGTGGCTCGTGTACAGTGCCGGTGTCCTAGCCCAGTGAAAGCCTGGTGCTGCTCAGCACCCAAAGGCAGCGTTGCTATTACACACAAATTGCACATGGGTTTAATTCTGTTTGATTTACACCAGTTCTGCACAGCTGACTGGGGCAGTGACTCCCAATTTACAGCGGTGCAATATGAGATCACAAAACTCCTCACACAAATGAGTGTGAATTTTCAGATTATCCAATGTATCTATCTCCGCTGTAAATAGCCAAGTTTTCCCACTGGGTGTAGTTGACCTGGGTCCAGGAAGCGAGAATATTCCTCCGATAAACCAGGGCCCTACGGCCACGCCTCATCTGTGACAGAAATGCCCACCAAGGGACATGGCAGTAATGAAAGCAGCTGCAGAGCTCTGCCGGGGCGGCTGGCCTCGCCTCGCAAGGCTGCTGCTTACGGATGCTTGGAGAAGGAAAGAAACCCGCAGAGGAAGCAGACCTGCCGCTGGGACGGGCACAACTGAATTTCAGAAACCAGCCCGAGGAATATGAGCTGGGACAGAGAGCACCGAGCACAACCTGCATTCTTGTTAGGGGAGAGAGCAGATCTCAAAGAAACATAAGGTTTGATGCACACTAATTCAGCCTACTGTGAAGGATCGCCAAGCCCAGCATTGCCTTCCAGTAGAGCTCAGTGTCAGAACTTCAAAGGGAAAATAAGATGCTTTTTGTTACGTACTGAGTCTGTGGCTTTGAGGGAAAACGCCTCCTCAGCCCCAGATCGAGTGGGAGGTATGATTGCCTTTATTATGCTATGACTGGCCAAAAATGCTGGCTTTCTTTTCATACCTGAAGTGTCAATAGCATGCAGGCCATTTTCCACATCTCTCTCCTCCAGAATTTATGATCTAAATCAGGGAAAACCCGAAGAGCTTTATAGGAGCTTGAGAAAATGGAGTACAAGGAGGAAGAAAATGTGAGAGATGGTCAAAATATGGTACCCAGGCATTTCAGCCCTATTTTCTCATCTGGGGCTACATCAAGTGATCTCTTTCTCTGGAGATGCTTAGAGCAATTACATTTATTCTATTTATTCTCCCGCAAAGGCTTGGAGATGAGTCAACAAAAAAATCTTTTAGGATGAAACAACTGTAACTTGAAATAGCCAGTATCCCTGGACAATTTGTTCTGCAATCAGAACAGCATTCTCTTTCCTTACTGCTCTTAAACTCTAATTTAAAAAAAAAAAAAAGAAAGAAAAAAGAAGAAAAACAATACTCTAACAGTCACAGCTGTAAATACAGTCCCTCTCATTCTTCCTTGCAAGCTCAAGGAGCTATTTTGAGACAATACAGAGATGCTTGTTTCCTAGAGTTCATTTCTGGTGAGAAAATTCCCTCAGCTCTTGTCAGAAATTCCCACGTGAGAGTAGAAGCTCTCTGAAAGCCTTGAGCCAGCTCAGTCATGCACAGCACATGCATTAAAAGGAAAGAATAACTCCACACACCTCCTTGAAAGACTTCTTTACCTCCACTAATGGGTGCCAGTGCGCGATGGGCTTGCGTGGGTACGCCAGCATCTCGTTCCAGTGGTCTCTGCCGAGCCCTTCAGCATTGACCCCCACACGGCAAACCCCAATAATCTCGTTGTGACCCACTCTGAAGGACAACAGAAAAGCAGCACAATTACCTCTCGCTCAGGCTGCCCGTACACCGTCTGACAAGGCCTCTGACCCCACGTTATCGGAGTGCCACGAGGCATGGAGCTCCTGAACATGGGCTGTTGTATCTGCACGACGACAGTCAGATCTCGTCTGCGACCGTCAGCGCACGCAGCCCCAGCACAGCGAGGTGCTGCCGTCGCCAGAAATAATTATAACAGCTTCAAAATTATTTGAGCCGTAGATCAGTACAGATACGGAATGTGGCAGGATGTGTGAGGTACAGCAAGAGTAAGCACAAGTTCAGTAGTGATAATTTATACACCAGCTGCTTCTCAGAGTGAGACCATTCGCTTTCTAAGACGGGATGATGGTTTGCAGGACAGGCAAACAGCAAAGGGGAACATGGTACTCACTCAAAAAAGTGCCATAAAGAAAAGCACCAGCTACTATTCCAGCAGGTAATTATCCATGACCATAAATACCAATGACACTCTAACCACAAATCACTAGAGACAGATTGATGCCACAGAGCTGTGCCATCAAGGCCGTGACACTAAGGAAAACGGCTATTGAGCAGGAAAACCTGCACCCAGCGGGGTGTTGTCCCCTCCAGCTCTCCAGAGCCTCCCACCTACCGATCGTAATCCATGACGGAGATAAGCAGACTGACTTGATCCATGTTCTCTGGGGGAATGTCAAAGATTATTGCTTCATTGTAAGTGGGATTAAGTGTGTTTTTCTTTATGGTGGTTTTCTTCTTTTTCAGCCTTCGCCCATCACAGAGCAAAGACACTTTGACATACGGATCTGGAGAGGAAGAGAAAGAAAAGGCCTTCTGTTTAGGGAGGTTTATTCCGTTACCGTCACAATACAGAAACAGCATTACCAAAGGGTGGAGTGAGAGTTACCAGGAGCCCTTCCAAATCGTGGGGTGAAATGACTGACTCTGGTTATCTGGTAGAAATCTCCCTGCTCATATAAAACTGCTAGGGTCGGTATCTGCAACAGATCAGAAGCATCCAGCCCAAGAGATGCACCAGAGCTTTGACTCTGCAAACCCTCTCGTGGGGTTGGGAAGCCGCTGGCAGTTTCCTTGAATAGCACATGCAGGTGCAGCATCACCCTCCCTAGCTTCACGCCCTTGGGAATGGGTTTAAAAGATAATTCTGCTTTTAAAATGTTATGCATACTTAAAACAGGGACAAAGCTTTGTCAGGTGTTTCAGTGAGGATACAGTCTTGGCACCAAGAGGCGCACGCCTGCTATCCACCAGGCGACCCTGAAGGAGGAGGAGGAGGCGTGGATGCCATGGGGTCCTGCCCAGCCCTCGAGCCCCTACCTGAGTAACCAGTGATATCCATAGCTTTGAGATTCCTGCATTTAATGACTGTTAAGGTGAGGCGACCTGCAGTTGGCAAATAACAAAGGGAAAACATGATCTCTCCTAGGTCCACACTTTCCTGTAATAAAGCAGAGAACACATTATATTGGAAACACACAAGAACCAACTAGGCTACCCCCCCCCCACCACGCTTCGTGCCGGATTCACATGGCACTCGCACTGAAACAGGCTTTTTTCTATTCTGCCATTTTCCAGTGAATGACACTTTACTGTACAGAGGTGCTGCAGAATTCATTTTCCAGTATATCCCAGTGTTATTTGGCTAAAAATGAATGTAGGGAGTGGAAAAAACCTGTGTCCAAATGTAACAGCTTCAAATCATAGTTAGGGATAATCTCCCACTGCCTCGGTATGTGCTTCCGACTGCGAAATCACAGCTAATGCACTCCTCTTTTTCTGCTCCATTGCTTACGCAGAAGTGAAGTGATATCCAACACCAGATGAAGGCCATTAAGGAAATTACATTAGTATCAAGTTTTGCTTGAATGTACAGTACATATCTTCTGGTGCCAAGTGTGTGCTGCTAACATCTATTTCCTCAAATGGAGAAATGCTGACCACGGAGTGAGAGCGCAGAAAGGTGAGACCTGAACACGCAGCGGTGCCAAAGTTTTCTGGTTGTACACTGCAACACAGCCAGTGACTTTCTAGTATGCCTGCTCCATGGGTTCAGTAACAGAGGTTTAGGGACTTTGCTGGTGCCTAACATTTCAGCAGAGGATGCAGGCGGCTCTGAGTAACAGGGCGATTTTCTCTGAAGCGGAGCGTGAATTACGAGGCAGTTACAGACCAGGGGCCGTAGCTCTAACACAGACAAGAACTGTGACAGGCCCCATTTAGCAGCCATTGAGCTTTTAGGTTGTGACATGCTTGTTGTCATTTGGACCACCAACTCCTTTGAGATGCGTTCAAAGAGCTAACAAAGGCAGTACGAGGCACGTATATGTACATATATAAACAGTGAATTAACCAGCAGATGGCATCCTGAAACGTCTGGTAGTTCCTGGATTACAGAGAGGCAAACACAATTTACTCTCTTGGTGCCTCATAAAACAACTTTTACACATAGCTCTTAGGGCCTATTGTACGCCCAGGCTTACCTACTACACCCCCTAAAAGCCCATTCCATCATTGCCTTGTTGATAGGAATTCAGGAAAAAACAATAAACAAACCAAAAGTATTCTTTAAACTAGAAAGCATTATCACCTGAAGTCAGCAGAAAGACTTCCAAATACCTTCCAAAAATGGATTTTAAAAAAACCAGCCAACTTATTTTGTACGTACAGATCCCACATCTGTAGAGCAAACAACCCGCTTATTTTTGGGAACGGAGTTTTTGATTCGTTTCAATGTGATATAATGATCTGCTGAAAATAAATTTTAGCTGTTAGTAGTAGAGTGATGGAACTAAAAAGACGAGTAAATGCATTAGGCACTTAAAGCTTTGCTAAGTGTTAGGAGAATAGATCTTGTTGATGGATGAGATTTTTGCCAAATGATTTCCTTCTCGTTCTCTGGTGAGGCAAAGATTAGATATTTATTCCACTTAGACGTGCAGAATACTAATGAACGTTATATAAAAGTCTCAATTCTTGACAAGACTTTACTTAGCTAGCAAATAAATTGAGAATCTTCTTAAGCACAGAGTGTACAGAAGCAGGAGCGGCTGAATGTTTTCTGGACAGAGCAATGTGTGACTAGATGTGTAAGTACCTAAACAAGTGTTGTCCCAGAAGGGGCTATCTGCTGGTAAACAAGAGTTCAATGCTCTCACCCACTCAGAGTTCCCACTCTGATCTCTCGCTCGCCTTAATCTCTCGCTCCTGAACAGCTTTCCTTTCAATGCGACGAAATGACCTCGCATCTCAGCCTCCATGTCAGTGACGAATAATGAAACACGTGAAAACATTTACCGAGTTGTAATCGCTCTGCCTTTAGCATCCCTGGATGTGCCTACTGGGAGCTAGATTTCTTGCCTCACAAAATATTACTAAGACACCTTACTGAGGTACCCAAATCATCTCACCACACATGGAAGAGCTTTCAGAGCCCCTGCAGCTCCCAGCCCCTGGCTGCTTTTCAGCTGTGGCACCTTCAGCGTAACTCCAATAACTCCGCTCTGAGGCGACCCTTCCTAAGGAGCGTCCAGCACCGGTGAACGCTGCCCCTGCAGCAGAGCGAAGCTCAAGGGCTGCGGTTCTGCCATTTCACTCAAGTGTCTCCAGCTCTGATCAGACACTACACCTACCAGTCTTAGATACCGATGTTCCTGACAATAGAAAAGGACTTAAAATAAATAGTCTGAAATTATTATTTTAAGTGGCTCCTCTACTCCCAAAGAAACGAGCACCTGAGTCGCACCGTGCGCCGGCTGCCCTGGATGCCCTGCCCGCTGCGCAGTGTGCGTTCAGACGACGCAGTGGGCTAGGTCTGTTCCTCCCTGCGTCCTCTGCTCTGTGTCGGCTTGGGAAGGACGAGAGCGGGAGGCCTTGGGCACAGATGTCAGAAGAGAGCAGCCCTATCTGAGACCCTGAGAGCATCCTGTGGGCATCATCTCATCTTCTGTTCTTCTCCTTGCACTGAGAGGGCCCGTTCAGGGTATAAAACTAACATAAATTGTTCTTTGACCTCATTATATTAGGTCAAAAGATTTTTCTTTGCAACCATAAATACAGGAGAGTAAAATGCGCCCTGTGGGTACATTATTTTCTTGCAGATTATGGATACTGGGACATTTCCAAATTCATATCAGTACCTCTTAGGAAATAATGGAAGCTCTGAATCAATAACCCTTGCAGACTTGAAACCAGAAATGTTTCACTGATTCACAAGCTGTACAATCATTAATTAAATAGTTGAGTGCCAGCTATTTGAATAGCTTCTATCGTTGCTTAAGTGCGCTCCTATCTTCTTACCCACACGATTGATCTAAGGTATCATTAGTCACCCAGAGCTTTCCTTGGGTATTATGAAAACTGTATTTACCCTTCTCATTTTTGATTAAGCAGAAACGTCCTTGGGTGTGTTACAACTTGAGACGTACTGATATCGGCCCATTCCCAAAGAATGGCACAGAGAGAACGAGGGGATGGAGCCAAACACAGCACTCAGCGTTTCTGCGGGAGCTCTGCAAGGCTGCTACACAACGCGTCTTGGGCGCGATGTTGTCTCTGCTCCTCTCACATCTTCTTCGGAGGCTTCTCCCTCAACAACACTTCTGTTGGTGTCTCCCCACCTGTTTTTGTGGGGTTTTTTTTTCCATTACATTAGTTTACTTAGCTAGGAGAACATTCACTATTTCTTGCAGAACCATCCCAGCAAAGCACAGAACATACACTGGTTAAAAACCCCACCACCTTCTCCAGCATCTTCGTGCTTTATGTGGTTTTCCTCCACTCAGACCAAGTGTTATCCCTTCCCAGTTTCACTCCTGCCCACAGCTCTTTTCCCTCCTAACTCTACAGGCTCCCCACACTCTGTGCTGATCATACAGCAAGGAAAGGGACATTCACTGCCACCACACAAGTGACCTCAGCCCAGGATTCCACACCACGGCACATCACAGCCGGTGTGGCAGAGCCAACCACGAGCAGAGCCTCCAGAGGCAGAGCAGAAGCAAACGGGAAGAGGCCTCCAAGAGACACCCGCGTGTGTGGTGCACCTTCTTCCTCTCCTAGCAGCTCTTCGCCAGGCGAGCGGATGTGCCTGATGCCTGCTTGCCTCTTGCCAGCAGTTTTCCTTCCCTTACCATCCATTAATCACAACAGACACGGCTATTTCTAGATTCAAAGCCAAGAGCTGTAAACACGCTGCTCGCCAATGCCATTGACCTCCTCGTGGCGATCCCGCGCCTCCCCGTCGCTTGCAGGCAAGATGCTGAAAAGGCAGCGGGGCCACGCCTCAGAGCAGGCTCCCAGCAGCGCCCCGCGGTACCCAGGGGTCACGCATCTCTCTGTGTCCTTAGGCAGGCGTGGCAAACACCGTACTGGCACCGGAGCGCGACGGCCGCACTCTGCGCCCTACCAGGGCAGCTGCTGACCGAGCACTACTGAGCAGGGCCAGCACGCTGCACGCACACCGCATTCCCCGCGGCACCTGGGATTGAGCTCCCGCTCCGAGTCCCAGCCGTGGCACAACAGCACCGGGCGCAGTGCTGTGCGCACGCTGGACCTCACAGCTCTCTTGGAAAGCTCCCACTAGAGCGAAGGAACACGCACTAACAGTGCTGACCAGGTATCACTGGTGAGGAAAAAGCTGCAGAGCTGCAAATCAAATGTCTTTTGATACTGCTGGCCATAATGCAATAAATACTCATCTTTGGAAGTCCTTTCCCCACTACAGAAAGCGGGAGAGCAAACGTATGAGATGAGCTATGAAGGAAGCTGCAAGACAGATTTTTGCAAGTCACTGGGAAAGACGACAGGGCCCGTGCTTTCAGCCAGAGGGATGAGGACATTTCATAATCCAGCTTCAGAAGGAACAACACAAAATGACAAAGACAATGACTGACTTGGTGTCCAGCTGCAAAGCACTTCAATCATTTGATTGCCCTCAGAACTAGCCAGGTCCTCCTGGGAGGACAGTGGAGGAGCAGACAGCTATTATGCAGAGGTTAACGTCATTGCTCCTGCACTCAGTGATCAATGTGAGAAAGCGGCTTCTCCTGCCAGCTCCTGCAACGCTGCAAATGGCTGGGACATTTCCTTCTCTGACGCTTGGTTTTGCTTTCAGAAGGAATTCAACAGAACTACTGAAAGATCCACATCAAGCACCGTAAGAGCTGCCAGCAGCACATCAGACAATGTGCTCAGTGCAGCAAAGCCCAGCACCTCCGGTGGGCTGGTAGCAGCCCTCCAGAGCTATTTCCTACCGTTACGATGTGCACGTTGCAGACAGCCAGAACCTGAGACGCCTCTCAGGTCGACGGCAGGCCAGACAGGGAACGTGCTGAACCCCTCAGTTGTTTTTTAGCAAACCTGGTATCAGTGAGACTGTGGGTGAGATAACAGCACGTCACTACGCAAGGGATGAAATTCCAGTTAGCCAGGATTCTGGTAAAGCTGACAGGTTTCTGAGTACAACAGCCTTGGCCACTCCTGCATGCGATGGCTGTAGGTCCCCAGGGCTAGCGATACCACCGCAGGCTGGCAATAAACCCACCGGCCAGCAGTTGTGCGGGACTTACCCCTTCAGGCAGTCCAGCCAAAAAGAGAATCCCAACCCGTCCTGCCCTGGAGCGGCTCACCACACACGCGGTGCCTGTCCTCCGCACGCACAGGTACCGCACACCACGCCGCAGCACCGCGCTGCGAGTGCTCCCAGGGCAGGGGGAGCATCCAAAGCAGATACTCACCGTCGTTGCGTACTGAATGTCCTTCCAGACAGAAGTCTCCCGGGAAAGGTCTGAGGCCTCAAACAGGTTCTCCAAGATAACTTCTCCTATCATATCGTGTCTGGAGAATCTGTCAAAGTCAAAGACGCTCAGGTGGAGCTTCCTGCTCGCCAGCTCCTCATAGGGCACAGGGAAGTGGAAGGACTCATCGAAGGTGGGATTCAAAGTCTTCCTGTGGACTCGTGTCTGGAACTTGCGCTTTCTGTCAGGCAGGAGGTAGATCTTCACATAGGGATCTGAGCTGCCACAGAAGTCTTTGGCTGGCAAGTCAAAAGCCCTGAGAATTCGGACAGTCAGTGTCTCATTCTCGTAGTCATACTTGAGCGTGAAGTTAATTTTCCCACAGGTCTTTGCTGCCTCTTTTTTGGGGTCCTCCGAGTCAACAGATTTTTGCTTATAGAGTTCAGGCTTAATGCGACCGATGCAGGTCGGCTGCTCAGCCACAGCCGGTGGGTCCATGCCATAGTCCACGCTGGACACATGCATTTGCCGAGGAAGGTGTCTTTTGAAGGAGATGTGCCTGTAGGAGGAAGACACAACAGCTGTATGGTTTTCCAAGGACATTTCCCTCCTTTTTCTTCCCAGACTACTACTGCTAGGAAAGCAGGGAGAGCACATGGCATGGGCAACAGGTGTTTCTACCGTGTACATTACGGAAATGAATACCGAAGGGGACACCTCCAGTGGGCAAAGGCACCAATCCAGCAGATTTCCTGACTTTCAGTGTTTGCAGCAAGCTGCGTTTTTTTCAACTGTTACACAAGTAGCAGCCCACAGCTAAATACATGAGACCCAACCACTCCTTAGCCAAGCTACAGACAACCCAGTGCGGAGGTTCTTTCCCTCCCTCAGTCCTTACAATTCCAAGATACTGGCACTAAGTTTCCCTCAGGAAAAAATCCTTTCGAAGCAAGAGAACCATGACTGGCTCAGAAAGTGAGGTTTTGTTTGGAGTATTGCTGCTTCCAAACTTCTCCAATAGACTCTGACGAGAAACCAACAGATATTTCTTGGCAGGGAGGAGCGCACAGCTGTGTCGGGAAGCTGTCTCTTGCCTTGAGCTCCCTTTCAGCGCAAGGGAAACTGCATGCAAGCAAAGCTTTATCTAAGCAAAGCATAACGGCTTTCTGTGGACTCACGGTGTTATTTCAGATTATCTGGTGTTTACGAGAGTGGTATATGGAGTTATTTAACCATACTAAGAACTTATACCACCAGAGCATTAGCTTTTGGTGATCTGTGGTGCTCAGAGACCTCACTTCTCCTTGGCAGGTTCATCAGAGGCATTTTGGCCTGGGCTAGGTCAGACTGTCAGTCAGAGATCCCAAACTGCTGATGTTGCCCCCCAGCCTCCCCAGGTCTGGCTGCCTGCCTGTGGGTCATGCTGGGCTCTTTTACTTGAGAAAGTGGGTTTGAAACCTTCCCACATCCCATATACAATTAGGTCCCGCTTTGTCCTAATTAAAATCATAGAATCTTAAGGTTGGAAGAGACCTCCAAGATCATCACGTCCAACCATCAACCCAACACCACCGTGCCTACTAAACCATGTCCTGTAGTGCCACATCTACGTGTTCTTTGAACACCTCCAGGGATGGTGACTCCACCATTTCCTTGGGCAGCCTGTTCCAGTGCCTGACCACTCTTTCAGTATAGAAGTGTTTCCTAATATCCATCTAAACCTCCCCTGCTGCGACTTGAGGCCATTTCCCCTTGTCCTAGAGAGGACAATGAGGCCGTTTCCTCTTGTCAAATGGGCTGAGCTTTTGTTTTCTCCTCCATGGAAAGGTGTAATGAAAGCAGAATGAGCGTGTGCATAACAGAGAGGCAGTCAGCTGTCCAAAAAGCAGTGCAGTAAAATACAAGAGTATGTGGCGCAATTGCAGGAGGCACCATGTTGGTTTTAACTCCACCTTCTTCAAACAGAAGGCTTGATCGCTGCCTTATTAATTCTGCAGTACTGCAGCCAGTTTCTGAGCAATGCCTGTTTTCGCAGTTGCTCTCGCACACATCATGGGCATGGCCAACAGAGCAAGCAGAAGTGCTGGGGCCCAGCCAGGACCCTACCATCACCCTTTCCTGTCCTAGATTCACGGCCTTCTGTGTCAAGGAGGAGGTACCATATTTCTCCATATTCTTGCCGAGAATGCGTCCCAAGGTTCACACAGCCTTATCCCCATTTACCAGGTATGATGTTGACGTCTCCATCCCTGGCTGAAATGGAGAGGCGCACCGAGTGCAAGCGCTGAGCACAGCTGGTTCTAGGCTTGTGCAGTGAGCGATACGTCAATTCTGCTTATCTAATTGTTTCTGCTAGGAGCCACAACAACAAGAGAGAGCGAAAAGGTCTAATTCTGTCTGACAGCACACCATCATTGATACTTCAGCCTGCCTCTCATGTTGGAACAAAATTAAAGTGGCCAAAGCATACTGACAGCCTGACACAATGAGGTCAAGTCACAGCAACGGGGTTTGAATCCTTGATTTGTTAAGTAAGCCCGGCTTAACACATTAATTGGCTGATGACCAGTCTTTGGAAAGTAATCCAGCATGTAGGTGAGAGTGCTCTCCTTAGCCTCCCTGAAGGCATCCGAACCTCCAGCCCCATCCACCGCTCCTCCTGCCCTGCCTGCAGAGCATGGCGGCCTGCTCACCTGGTGGAAGATGCAGGCTCCGTTGTTTGCCTCTGCATCCGTGTGCGCCGCATGATGTGGTCTTTCATGGACATCTGGACCTCTGCAGGGATGTCTGGTGATGTGTGGCTGATCTTCACTGCTGCCTCCAGGAAACTTATGGCACCCGTGTCCTTGAGCTTGTCTGCCATGTTCTCCTTGTTGCAGTCTGCCTCGCTCTGCAAGACGGCCAAGTTAGAAGAGAGGGCCTTGTTCCTCCAGGGAACCCAGCACAGCTTCCAAAAGAGAAACAGAAAAACTGCCACCAGGGCCAGTCCACACACAATAACTATCACTGCAAGGAGGCTGACGGAGAGCTCTATAAGGGGAGAGAAGGCAACAGCGACAGGGGGAGGGAGGAACGGGAAGGGAGAAAAGAAAAGAAAAGAAAGATGGTGAGAAGGCCGTGAGTAAAGGGAAGAAATGGTCCAAACTGACTTACATCACAACTAACAGAGAGCTCTGAGCAGGTTCGGCAGGCGAGAGTCAAAACCAAGTGAGCATCCCCTGACAGATCTGGGACTGCTTCCAGCCCCAGACACGTCTGGGGAGAAATGGGTGTCTCAGATGGCCAGAGCAACGAAGTTTCATACCATGATGCTTAGATTGGCTATAAAATATTATCCATGGTTTGTTTTGTGGCATTGGCAAACTGCTGAGCCTGAAACTGAGAAAAGCTGCAGAATTAAATGATAGAAACAAGCTCCAGTGCTGTACCGGCAGAAACTGCCTTGTCGCTTCGTATCACAGGTGTTCAGACACTGTATTAAAAAAATCTATCTACCGTGATCCGAGCAGATCCGAGCAGATTGTTGTCAGCCTATTAATGCTCAAAACTTGTCCAGATGTGCCCATAGGGAATAAAATGTAAATACCAACACAAAAAAGAAAAACCCAAACCACAAGCTGTTGATGCAGCGAGACCAAACATAGGAGGAGGCTGTACAGAAAGTCCCACACATTCCTCCTTATGCCGAAACGCACAGAGGCTGTCTATGTCCTCTGACTCTCTGAGTCACTTTTACCTCATACACTATGTATTTCAGCATTTCAGTCTTTTTCTGGAGAGGAAAGAGCTTCCATACCTATGGCTGAATAATCAGGAAAAAAGGAGGATATATATATAGCTATATATATATGATCTAGGCTGTGAAATGATTCACAGCACTTCAAAAAGAGAAAACTTTGGCTATTTTTCATTCCTTTCTTACCCAAACTAGAATTCCAAGAGTTCAGAACCCCAAAGAATACCAGTCCCTGAGGATGAGAACAGGTTTGGCTCTGGCATCTGCAGTGTCAGGACTCCGGCCGATGCAGCCGCAGACTGAAGTTCACGGACAGTTCCCTGACTGCCCGCTGTGTTGTTTGTGGTGGCCAGCAGAGCCAAACTCCTGAAATTACCTCAGTGCAAGTCAGGACAGCAAAGCAGGCCAAAAAATGCCAAACACTCCAGAAGTTTATCCAGAATAACCATTGCCTCCTACTGCCCTCTGTTTATGTGTACACTTGGAACACAAACGTTTTGTGTCGCCACATGAAACAAACAGCAGCTACGAAACATGCAACCCCAGAGCCGAGGAACAGCCGGAGCCGGGTGTACTTCTGAGTCCTGGTAGCTGAAGTGACCTGTAGCGAGCACCAGCCTCCTGCCAAATTAACTGCAGGGGGGCAGGACCAGGTTGAGCTGCTAGAAAGCGAGCGCATCAGCGTGGAATGGGATCAGCAGGACACGCTGCCCATCTCCCGTGGCACGGCACGGGAGTTCCCACACCATGGAGCCCATGCCGGGTGGGAGGCGTGGGATGGCAGACCCAGCACCCACAGCTCATGGCCCAGTGGGACACGGGTGCCCATTGCAGCAACCCCGGGAGGGGACCCAGGTCTGTTCCTGCTCCCTCAGCCATGCGCAGGGCGGCCCTTTGCCGAAGCTGGTGAGGGCACGTTCACTGCTGCAGTAGGGCTGGCTCTGTTCTGGCTGTGAGAGCTGCCAGCATCTCCTCGGAGCGTGTCCAGATGCACTCAAGGCAAAAGCTTCTCACCTCCACGAGCTCTAAGAAACGCTAGACTCACTCAAAAACTGCATTTAAAACAATCTCCCACAAAATCCATCCTTGCCAGGCAGCTTAGCTCTTAGAAGACAAACTGAGAAACTCACATCTGTGCTTCATCATAGCTACTATAAATGTGACATCTGACATATGCTTTACCTTAAATAGAAGCCATAAGCAGAGCTTCTGTTTCCTTTGGTCATATAGTTTAGGTTTGTACTGTTGTAATCAGACATTTAATGTTTAAGGCTTAGAAAACATGAAATATGAGGAAAGACTAAATGTTAAAATTGGAAATAAATTACCTTGACAAAATCAAAAATAAAACCCTGCAACCACCATTGATGAATCATAACAGAAAAGTATTCGGGAACCCACTTACATCATCAAACTTTGCTAAGGTGCTACAACAGCTACTATACATTCAGGGTTTTTGCATCAGTTTGTATAAATGAAATCTCAAGGAAGCATCAGACACAAAATGTGACATCTACACCAGAACATGGCAGTTTGCTGAACACCTGGGAAACCATCTGTTGTTTCTGATATCCCAGAGGAAATGCACTGTTTTTCCACAAAATTATCTAGCTTGGCAAATTCCCAGAGCTTGAGGCAAAGCTTCCCGACTGCCCACGGGTTCTTTGACTCCAGAGGAAGGGCTGGAAGCTGCCAGCAGGCGCAGGTGGAAGAGCAAATGCCATCCAGAAGTTTTTGCAACTTTTCCTCTCCCTCACCAGCCTCCCGTACAGGTCAGCCTGCACCGTTTATTTTCTGCTGTAGCTCCCAGGTGGAAATGCGGATTGCTGCTGGGGTCAATAAACAGGTCCCGTCTTGTTCAATAATAAACAGGATTGTACAAGTCGGCAGTGGAGCTTCCTTAGAGATTTGGCTCAATGCACTCTCTTCAAAGCAGAGGGCACAGAGGAACCGCTTTCCTGCACTTTGAGTTGTCTTGGAATTGTGCCCAGGAAACTTAGTGTCAAACAGTTTCCTAAGAAAACTTAAGAGCCGGGACTTTCAGCTGATGTGCCAATGCTGTTACAAAGGCAATAGTCGCAATGCAGAATCTATCACTGCTGGGAGTTTTTATGTGACAGAAAAGTTTCTAAGATACTTCTGCCCATTCCAAGAAGCTGTAGAGCATGCATGACTCTGCTAGCACACCAGACTCATTAATGGAAAATATCAGAAATAATCAGTTATCCCTTCTGAAAACCTGTTGCCAGCTGGAGAAAGGCCTTAGTTCACGTCACTTCTTGGTGAGCTGGCATTCGTAATGTATTTGACAGGATTCAGAGATACTTTTATGCATGACCTCCTACTCTTTCCTCTGACAGCTCACATAAAAAACAAGTAGAGGGATCAGGATTTTACAGACATTTTTTAAGTATCTGCCTGGGAAGAATATTGATTTGTCTGACGATGACATTGAATTCCCCAAGAACTTTTCGTGACTTATTAAACTTAAATATCAGTTGGACAGAGTTGACCTTAATTGATTTAATGAGCTTTCTCTTATGAATTTGAAAATACCAGTTACTTTCAAAAAATATCTAGTATTCGAAATGTTATGCTTTAAATATCCTTTAACTCACAGGAAACTGTAAAAATAAGATAATTCCTTATCTTTCAGAAAATGTCCCAGCGCCAGAGGTTCCTTGGCTGTTCCTGGCATGGATGGAGGAAACACCTGTTCCCCCAAGACTTTTCCAAAGACAGAACAGACCAAAAGGACACCTCAGCCCAGGGAAAGGTTAGCTCGTTTGTTTATATTATCCCACCCTGTGCAACGTTCAGAGCCAAGGCTTCCCGAGCAGAGGGGCAAGAGGGAGGCATCTGTGTCTGACAGCAAGGAAGGGCATCGCCATCCTCAGCAAGGGACGGAGCCACACTATCACTCTGAGAAATGTCACATCTGAAAAAAAATACAACAAGAACTATGTTTCTATTCTATTCTCCTAAAAAAAACCCAACAGTGCATTATTTGTCACTCTGTCATCAGGTGAGTAGGGCCGTACAAGATGACAATGGCTTCATCCTTTCCTCACCCAGTTCTTGTCCAGCTCGGTGCCGATCCCTCATCCCAGCTCCCTTGAGAGACACGGGAGAAATTGCCATGTTGGATAACGGATTTTAGTACAACTTGTAATTGAAAAGATAAAGCTTAAAAGGAGGAGGTGGTAAATACAAATTAAGACGGCTATTTTCCAGTCTTGCTCCCCGTGGGAGCAAGACCCCCTTCCCAAAGGAACGCTCAGCTGGAAGCTGCTGTTGGCTACAGAGCAGCAATGACGAACCTCTTGCATGACTAACGAGGAGGGAGAGGAGAACAAGCAGCAGGAAAGACACAAACACGGATGTGAACGATTACCTGCATTAGCTGATACACAAAGGATATGGCAGCGAGCTCTCACCTGCCCGGTGGAACAGAGACAGCTCCTTCAGGGGTGGCCTGTCTTGCTTGTGGAGCTCTGCTTGAGCTAGAGGTGTAGCACGGAACATGGAGCAAAAGAGAAATGGTGAATTTGTGAGCCCCTGTGTTTCTGCGTGCACCCTAACTCCTCGGAGAGCTGAGCCTTGGTCCCAGTCCCTACAGACACACAGCGCTGCTGCATCTCACGGCAGTGCCCCAGAAGCGACCATCGCCAGCCACCACCAGCAGGCAAACCAAAGGCCTTCACCAAAGCGCTTCCATACCAGGAGAACCGGGCAAAGGCTTCTCTGCCAGGAATGACCTTTTGATGGAATGTGCTGCAGATTCCCCACCAGAGCAGTCGATGGAGAGAAACAGAGATGCCTAAACCAGAAAGCTACTTGCTGCCAGGACAGACACGAGCACGTCCGCAGGATGGCCCACATGGATCATGGACTTTGCTCTGCTTTCCATTAGTTAACAGGAGAGAAAGCAAGCCATGCCTGAGAGGCTAATGATAAATGATCATTTGTCACCAGGTATGCAGTAGGAGGTATCATTAAACATCAAAACTGAGCCAACTGAGACGCTAATCTCCCACCTCTGCAGCCCGGCATAAGGGAAAATAATGAATCAAAGCTTCAGAGAAGGCACACACAGCTTAGACCGACTCGTCACTAAACAGCACTGCACTTTGGCTCTCTTGCAGCAGGAGCAGTTATGTATCTGCAAAGGGAATGGGGGTGAGGGCAGTGAGAGGCCGGCTGGGTGACGCTCGGCGGTTTGGCCCCGGACCATCCCACCGTCCCTCTCCTCTGGCAAAGGGCAGCACCCTGCTCCCAGAGCCATCGGGAGTGGCAGCCAGAGCAGCACGATAGCAGGGATGTGCAGGGACACACCAAGACCAGGTCGTATTCAAGCATTTAAATGCAAACAATTTTGAGGACTGTGAATATTTGGCAGAGGAGTCAAGCAGTGAAATGCTCTTTGACAGAACAATCTCAGTGCAGAAAAGACCTGAAGCCGACAGCGAGCAGAAAGGACATGATCTGAAACCTATCAACTCTGCCAGCAAATGATTGCATTTCTCTTTTGACTTGACTTATTGGGTTGTGTTTTAACTGGTTTTGTAACATCCAGCTATTGTAACACCCTGCTATTGAATCTTCAACAAAGCTCACAGGATGGCTCTAAATTACAAAACTTCTGAGAAGGTCACTACTTTCTACTGACTTTCAAACAAAAGGGCAGGATAAAGAGGAATGGAGCAATTTGAAACTGTAAAGCTAAAAGCAAATTGAGGAAAGAGGAATAATTTCTCACTTAGTCCCACCCCTCCCTTGCCCCGGTAGCCAGCAGCTCATCAGTGCAACTCCCCGATTTGCTTCATCTTGGGTAGGAACTAATTAAGAGAATATGGTGGAACTACCTTTCAGCTTTATGTCCCTGATGACTTTGTAATAACCAAACTGAGTTACCAAAGGGGATAATTAGCAAAGTCCAAACAGAAAACTATTAATAAGATGACAAAGCCATGATTACAACAGTCTATTAACTGCAAGACAATACCGGTCTAATTATGGAAATATTGACTTCTGTTACTGTGAAGTAGCTTGCACGATCATTAAAGAGATTCACACATAATTCTGACTTTAATGTGAAGAGTTATATTCAATATCTTGAAGATGTAATTTCCTTCCACCTATGCCCAATAAAAAAAACAAAATACGTTTGATGGCTCCCTCAGCACTCCAGCACCTATTAATCATCCCAGGTACCTGTTGGATCTAAGCAAAGTTTGAATACCACGAGTGGAAGTTCAAGGGGACTGAAAAAATTACATGCTTTCGGCTGAGGCCTGGCAAGGGGCCAGGTTCATGAGGGAAGAGCTCAGCTGCGGCTGCCACCAGCCCCAGAACCTGCGCCACCAGCCGGCAGTGCCCGTCCCAGCGTCCCTCGGCCCCTGCAAGGGCTGGCGTGTCTCTGCAGCCCCGGGGCAGCCTCAGCACAGGCCAGGGTGCTTGGCCCTGACTTTCCACTGAGGCTGGGTTCTGGCGGCCCTGCCGCCACAGCACGCTTGGTCCCACAGCTCCGATATCACACGTGGACCCAGACAAAGCCTCTGACCTGATCCTACCAAGAGCAAACGGACATCTTCCCTGCAAGAGGCTCTCACCAGTACGTTTTCCAGTGGCCAGAGGAAAATGCTCTGTCTGGTTTGCTCCCCAGCGGGTTTCTTTCAGCTGACCAGCAGCTCCCAGCTATTCTGAGCTACGGCTTGGAGCATGTCACGTCCTCCCACAGCAAACACTCCTGGAAGAGCAGCCGCAGGAGATGTCAGAGCCAGGGTGGCGGCTGATGGTGATGTACCTTATCCTCGCTCATACCGGCTGTGCTACTTGTTTTCCAGTGTAATATATCGACCATTACTCATACCATGTCAGGAGGCATTTCCAGGCTGCTCTGTCCATTTTTGCTACCTCTTCTATCGCAACAGTGCTTGTGAGGACATATTGTTCTATTTCTGTAGAGATCATGCATTCAAATGATGGATTAATACAAGAGTTATTGCTGGAGGAGAAGACAGGCAGCTCTGGGGCTACAAAAGACCACGTGAGGCACCCACCAACTGCTGATCTAATTTTCTCTCAATTGAGAAGCATCAGCAATGTAAGGCTGATTAGCTGAGGGCTGGAAATTGGGCATGAGAAACTGTGGTGAATCTTGGACGGCTGAGGCAGGGGCGAGCAGGAAGATGTTTCCTTTAATCCTCACTGTAATGTTTATTTAGCAATGCCGTTCAGCTTTGAAGCTTTATGGAGGAAGGAGCAGGGACTAACTGGAACAGAAACCGACCGCTAAACCGACACAGCAGCACGGCGTTCAGCAGCACCACAGCCCACCCCGAACCACAGCAGGGCAGGGGAGCTGCTCCCTCGGGCAAACAGCGCCGAGCAAACCCTGCAAGGCGCCGCGGCACGCAGCAGCGAGCAGCATGCTCTGCAACAGGAATTTAGAAAAGGAAACCGGCTGCCTTATAAATTGTGAAATGCTGCGTTGGACGAGAGGTGAGCTGCAGTGCAGCAGTGTGTAGTTCTCAGCCAGCTCCCTGTCCCCTCCCCAAGCACGCCACGGCCGTGGGAACGGTGACAGAGCAAACAAGGTGATTGTCCCTGTCACCCAGCACAGCCTCAGCTCCTGTGTCCTGGAGCAGCTCTGTGGGGGCCTGCAGCGCGCGGCTGCGAGAGGGGAGCATCGCGAGCCTGCTCACCCCTTTGCTGAGACCACGTCCAGCGGCCAGGCCTCTGCTGAGCCCCTGGCTGTCACTTCCTCAGGCCTACTCGCTGTCATTGCGTTGTCATGTGCAACTTCAGCGACACTTCCCTTGATTTACTGCTTGTGTTCTCCAGGCAGCTACAAGCTACAGGAACATGTCCTGAAATGCTCTTGAGCTAGACAAGTCATTAGCGGCTGCCACTCCAGAGCCTGCCTGCCATCAGATCGCTGTTCACAAGCAGCACAGGAGCTGGTTGCGCTGTGAAGCACTGCAGCAGGGCTGCTGTTCAGACGAGAGCTCGGAGGCGCGGGCTGTTAGTGAGGGGAAAATATTTCATCGGGTTCTCAGCAGATGTTAAAGGATCGGGTCAGAAAACAATTACGGGTGCAGCAGAGCTTCCGCCGTCCCTCAGACGTTATCTCATGCTGTGGCTGGTGAGAAGGGCTGCACACCAGCCCCCATCGGGCAGCCAGGTCGGGAGAGCACCGACCATACCCGTCACCTGCCCGCGTTCCTGGACCCCCAAATGGCTCCTATCCATGGAGCGATCCGAGCCACGGGAGCAAACGTCAGCGGTCACCTCTGGCTCTGCCTGCACCCACCTGCACCCTGCTCAGAGCGCAGGGACCCTGCCTGCTTGTTAGCTCTCCTGGCAGTGGGACGGGGAGCATCGTCCAGCCGAGGACAGTGCCACATCCTTAGAGTACGTGGGAGAGGAAAACGAAGCCATAGAAATATCTGGTAAGACGATCCATTCGGAAAGAAACAAACCAGGGTGGCTTTGTCTCTTGGTAACCTGAGATTCACTGGTTATTCCTCCCAGCCATCCAGTGCAGCACAATGTTATGAAATATCCGCAGAGACCCCAGGAGCCTCCCGCACCGTGCGTGCTCCCGCAGCCCTGGTACCTTCTCAGAGCTTCTCTGGGCAAGGGCAAGCAGCAGCTCCAGCTCCTTGTTGTTGCGGAGCACGCCCAAATCTGGTTTTGTTTCTCTGTGTCAACCACAAGTCATTCCACAGAAGACAGCACAGTGGAAGTGGGCTGAAAACAACGTGAAAGCAGGAAGAGTTTGCACAGGTTGTTTTACACCAAGCACTTTCACACTCAGCTCATCGTACGCAGCTCAACGGCAAACTCCCCTCTCGAAGCAGCAAAGGGGTGGAAGCCCTCATGACATGAGCACTGCAGACGTTCTGAGAGGAAACATTCACCGAGTCTCTGAAATGTCCCCTTGGAAGCTCTGCGAACTCAGCCTTCCTCCCACATGAAGCTAAAAGGAGATTTGTCCTGCTCATGTGCTTCCGCAGCCCCTGCACACCGAGTCCCGTGCTATCGGCACCCGCCAGCGCAGGCTCCGCGGGAGCCCAGACAGAGCCCCGTCGTCTCCACTGTACACCCGGCTGCGCAACGGGTTGCAGGAAGACAGAGACACGAATACTGACGCTGGCTGTGCCAAAGTTTCTGTGAGATAGAAAAAACTTCTTAAAAATTAATTTGCTGCTACCACAGGGCTCCTGCCATGCAAGAGTTTATTGGAATGCAGACTGTAAGCTTCAAAGAGAAGGATGAATCAGAAGCTATTTTGAGAGTAATTATATAAGATTATAAAATTCAAACCATCTCATTATTGCACGTTAAGTATGAAGACAACCTGCTTGGAGACCTTGCAGGGGTCCATGTTTCAAGTGACTGTGATCTGTGGTCCAAGCGCAAACAGCAACCTCGTAACTCCAGTCCACACAAAACTTCCTTCATTAAGCAATGCCAGGGCTTTTTTTCACCATTTACTGTAATTCTCCAGGGGATGGGAGAATAACTGGAACATGAAACATGGACAACTTCATGCAAAGTTTTGTTCCCTTAACAGTTGTGTAAGTTGTCCTGGAAACAAGCCATCAGCTAGTTAGCGACAGTACTTGCGAATTCCCAAGTTTCATAAACTCCAGTTCAAATTATAATTAAGGAAAAAACATTTAAGCAATAAATTTGTACATGAATAAAGTGCTATTCCAGCAACCCCAGCCGCAGCACAAGGAGCAGCCTGGGCGTGGGTCCAGCCGGGAACCTGACTCAGTTTCCCTGTGCTGCGATGGAGACTGTGGTAACTCGTCGCTGCAAGACGGGGCCCTGGACACGTTACCTGCATTGTGCACTGCCCACAAGAAGAAAAAAAGAGTTGTTTTTAATTTTGCTTACATGTCCAGGCTACAGCTGAAGCTCCTGCTATGTCTTGGCATGGAGGAAGCAGGTGCTCGGGTGGGAGGGCTGCGAGCTGCTCGCTGTCTCAGAGAGGGCAACGCGTGTGTGACAACAACGCATGCGTGAGGGCAACGCGTGTGCTGTCCTCGTCCTTGCTGCACCCCAGTGCCCAGTCCCTCAGGAGGGACCATCACACCAATGGTCTGAGCTGAGATAGTCTGTATTGCCCAGAGAAAAGGTGGGGAAAGAGAGGCGATCGTACCCTTCAGTGCCTGGCATTTTCCAGAGCATGGTTTGGCACTTTTATCACCTGGGGAACAGACGGTGAACGCACTTGGACACAGGAAAGGGAGGTGCACCGATCCCTCAGGCTGAGTTTAAAAAAGCAGAAGAAAATCTGAACAGAGTAATTCAGAGGGAAACACCAAAGGTAATTTTCAAGTGTGGAGTCAACAAAGAGGTGCTTTACACACATGTACATATACATAATAATAAAAAAAAAAACAAACCACACACACATACATATGAAAATGTCTAATACACCAAACAAAAGATTGCAATGTAAG
>WHYT01013303.1:24190-93138 GCA_009806455.1 Tetrax tetrax
AGAAAGATTTAATTGGGGAAAAAAAAAAAAAAAAAAAGGCAAAGAATCATGAATAGCTGACAAACAAAAGACGTCTGAATGTGTGCTACATACAGGAGAAGCCTCCACCATATCAGGTTCTGGACAGTCAAAACCATCCCAGCCTCCCACTCGGGTCTGCAAACAACCGGTCTCTAATCCGTCCTCAGCCTGTGCGCCCCAGCTGGGACCTGGAGACAAAACCGCTCTTCCAGCGCTGCTTTGCCCACTAGCGACTGCGGGCTTCACACACACCGCTGAGAGGCTGAAAGCAACACGCCGAGAAAGTAACCAACACACATCAACGTGGCCGTGCCCCAGCGGAACGGCTGGACTGGAGGAGACTGATCAAAGGCTCCTGCAGACCAAATATGTTGGTGTTCGGGGTGACTGACCCGCCAGCTGACTCGGACGTTCCCTCCAGGCTGCATCAATGGCACATTTATTTCTCAAACTTTTATTGGCATGTACAACCTGAAGGAGAAATTTGAGCTGTCAGCAAAGCAGCATTTCTGTTATCAAAAGTGACAAAAAAAAGAAAAAAAAATATGTTCCAAACTGAAGGAAACATTCTCCAGTGATTCAGGCCGCTTTGTGTCTTAATCAGCTGTTCTCTGGAGCGTTATAAATGAGATAGTAAGAGCTGTCATTGCTTTATGCCTAACTGATGGCAACCTAATGAACTATTATAAGCCACACTGTGTATAATTATAGCACATAGCTGTGTGCTAGTCCCACAACATTTTATCACAATATGCTGCAGCAACACCTGTGAACAACATGTGCTGCCCTGGGTCGAGGCGAACGGACGCCGCATGTCATCGTCCCGCCACGCTGTGACCCTGTACGCGCAGGGCCTGTGCCGAGCCCAGCTGCGCGGGGAAGCCTGGCTGGGGCTGCGATGCCAGGGAAGGCTCTGTGCAGACCTGCTGAAGCTGGGCAGAGCCAGGCAGAGAGCAAAACACCGTCACATGGACACTTCTGGGATGGAGAAATACAATTGCATTTCAAGATGCAGGGCAAATAAAACAAGCAAAAGCTTTGCACTGTCATTCTGTCTCCTTTAAGTGACCAAAGACCCCGGACCTTAAAATTTCCCTTCAAATCCCTGGTCAAAGCCATGGGTCTCATGTGCCGGGGTCAGCAGCGCTTCGGTGTCCCGGCCGCTGTGCCGGAGCTGCCGTCTCTCTGCCCCCTGCACTCTCTGCAGTGAGATTCCCATTTGAGGAAATGCTTGCCTGCGGCTCTCTCTTTGACTCCATCTTGGTTCAAAAACCCCAAAATCAGGCTGCCCTGAAAAGACCTCAGAATAAAGATTGACTGGGAGCAGAATTAGAGCCTCTTCCCGTCCCTGGCCACAGCCCAGGAGGGTGAGCACCACCGTGAGCGCTGGTTTTCATCCCAGCACAGGGGCTGCCAGCCCTGCGATCTGGGGTCACGCGAGAGGACACAGCCCGACAACCTGAAAAAGCAGAGCTCAGCCCAAGGGGCAAAAGGCCCCAGGTGTGGGACAAAGCGGCCTGGAAAGCTTTCTGCAGGCTTTCCTCCGGCTGAGTATCCCCCTCCCAGAGACACTGAGCCCCTCCAGTGACCGGGGAAGCGTGCTAGGAGAGCTTTACTGCCTGGACCTGCCCCACAGCAAACCCAAAACCAGAGGTGCTGGATTCATCCAGAACTCTCCTGGCTCCAGATACTGGAAAGAGCAGGTGATGTACTGGTCCATCTCCTCAGGGGTTGGGTTGCCAGTTAAAGCCATCTAGATCCCGTATGAGCACGTAAGCCCCTGCCATGCCCCCTCTCCCTCTCAGCTTGTCGTGCTGACAGTACCTGGCACACAACAGTCTGGTCTGCGCGGCAGAACAGCACGGGCTCGTTGGAAGCAGGCTCTGTGCGGGACGTGGAGCAGCTGGGAAGGATGTCCCAGCCACCCACCTGCACACCCGTATGGGACGGCTGCTCAGGCCACGGACCCTGCGCTGCCCACCCGGCCACACAGCGGTCCTGAAAGGAGCATTTCTTTGTTCAAGCTCTGCTGAACGATCAGGGAACTTCCTCCCTGAACGGCTCTGCTCCTGTCACTAGCTGCTGCTGCTGCTTCCATCCGCTTTAACAAAGACAGAGATCTTTAACCCCCAAAATGTTCCGGTCATGTGCACAGACTGGGCTGCCTGATCCCACAGATTTATTTCTGACATTCCTTTTTCCCTTTTCTGACAACTTGTATCACCCCGTGCCACACAGCTCAGAGTCCTTTAATGTGAACATTTTGGCCAGAGACCAGAACTGAGCTCAAATAACTCTGAGCAATCGCTCGCAGACGTCCAGGAGACGAACTGTGTATGGAAGGAGCGCGTGAAGGAGGTGCTCGCTGCTCTTGCCTAACGCCGAGCACTTGCGTTTCTCTGCAGCAGTTACGAACACACACAGAAAATCAGAGCAAGACTTACATCGCCAGAGACACCGGTGTGCTAGAATTTCCGGGCAATTATTATTCCAGGGAGGCAAATACTGTGGGACAGTGTGTCTTAATAACGGCTTTGAAAGGGCTTGTATGAACTGAGCTTCGGGTACCCTGCCTTTACTCTTCACTGCACAGTTTCCTGCGATGGTGTCAGACACTAACCTGCTACAGCAAAACAAACCGAACTCAATACAACGACGGCCTTAATTAGCACCCGCAGCTTCCCTGTGTGCAAGACACCCTGCAGGATAACTTTCTTTTTTCCACAGACATGGAAAATGTACAGTTACTGTACAGTCACTTGAAATATCCCTTCTCCATCCCTCTAGGATGCCATTTTGCAGTGTATAATTATAATTAAGGACACTGCATGGCAAAGAGACAAATCACATCTCCCCCAAACAACTGCTGCGTTATAGACGGTTACATTAGGTAGCCCGCCTGACTGGAACAATAAGGGCTGTCACAGACAGGCTTCCTGATTTTACAATATACAGATAGGAGGAAAAAACAGATTTTATCATCTTTTAAAAAGAAATAACAACTATTAAAGCTAGAAAAAGCTGCCTAACCAACATGAGACGGAAATCTGGGGTCTAAGGAGGAATATGCAATTGTACCTAGAAACATGAACAGTAAGAAGAAACAGGTAAGAAAAACAAGGACAGCTGAAACTATAGTTAAATGAAAAAATTATCAGAAGACATCCAGTTATGGCTCTGTTTTTATCTCCAACAACAAATGCACACATGTGAGACTACATGACCGTTAGTGAATAGATGCTACGTGCAGCAGGCTCTGCACATCGCACTGGTGTGACTTCAGCAGAGCAAAGAGGCCAAGGAACAAACACCTGCAAACACAGAAACACCAGCTTCTCAGAGTCATCCCGCAAAACAATGGAGATCGGAGTCGGGCTGTGCCCTGATTTGAACCAGCTAAAAGCACATGCTTGGTTTCAGTGAGATGTGGGGGGAATACTGAAAGCAGAAGAAAACGTTTCAACGGCAAAGACAGAAACTGCCGAAGCAAATGTTAGTTAAGGAAAAGAGGCTCCATATTATGAAAAACGGCAAAAATTAACAAAGTAACTCCAGAAATGTGGACTTACCAAAGAGGTGTCTGCTCCTCAGCTCAGCCCCGTCGCTGTCCTCAGCCCGCTCCCAGTTAACACCAGCAGCAATCTGCCTGCCTGTTTCTATGGAGTTTCAGATGCTGATCCTTGACTATGCATGAGGCTACTGCAGCTGCACTGGAACAGGCTCTGAGGTCCGCAAAAAAACCTCCAAACACGATCAGCCTCCCTGCACTGCTTCAGGAATGAATCAACCAACAGCAATTAGGCAGATGCGAACCTGCATCTACGCAGAGAGGTGCTTACAAAGCGCCTAAGCACACACGCTCCCACAGCTCCCTGGGTGCGTTTTGTTTACTGGGACCATCGCCACGCGTAGCCAGAGGCAGCTGCAGAGCTGTAGATCCGCACACTTCATACATAAGCAGCGACACATGTTCATAGACAGGCTATAGAATAAATTTTTCCCAGATTTATGCTGCTGGCTTTAACTTTATTCTAATACAATTTTGCAAATCTTCCTCTGGTAGCAAGGTTTGAACCCGACACCTTCAGGACCGCAGCACAAAGCTGTTCGCTTGAGCTAAAGAGTAAATCTGCCACACGTCGCTCTGGCCGGCTCTTCCTCGCAGAGGAAGGCAAGATCCATTTTGCAAGTGCATTACTCCGTGATGGGAAGGATCTTTGCCCTGAGGTGCCACTCCTCGCATGCCTGGCCTCTGGAAACATCAGCTTCAGTGATTAATATTAGCTCTGCCTGGGTGGCTTTAAGCATGTTTATGGTTACATTCACCTAAAATACAGTCAAAGAGTGATTCAGAAAAGCATGTTATTACAGCTGGTATTAAATTCAAGACTTGCCTGTATTTCATAGGTAGCAGCTGCAGGCATCCCCTATCAGTGAATGGGCATGCCGTCAATTTTCCCGTTAGTTAAAGTACCCTCTCGAGGGATAATTTTTTTCCAAGAAAAACACTCCAGAAGGAATTTCTGGAATATAAAAGTGATCTTTCCACATCAACATTCCTGCAATGAAAAAAAAAAAACCTACTGCACAGAAATTCACCCCTTTTTCTGCCTACAGCAAGAACACTTACATACTTGTGGGTTTGACATTTAAGAGTATCTGCAAAGTGCCAGGACGGCGTTCAGCGTTGTACGAGATGTACTGCCCTGCATCATGAAGTTTAAAAAGAACAGTTCACACGAAGGGCAAAACACTAATTGTGCTCTGAATTATCATGGGGTTAGCGCACAGAAGGACAGCTGACACAGTGTGCTCGGAAACAGAATTTATCGTAACATCTCTTCTGGTTTTGCATTTTCCCCAGCCGTCCTTTTTCTTCCTCTCACTTCACTTTCCGTAGCCCAGTGCTGGGAAAGCAAGGAGCATTTTGCTGGCATGGATGGGTGCGCAGGGATGGGTTTGAGGAGTGTGCACGCGCTGTGCTGGGATAGCAGGGGCTGCTGCGCACGCAATCCTGCAGCGACTTTCTGGGTGAAAGCTGCAACACCTCTGGCCTGCACTTATTCTGCGGGGCAGTGAAGCTTTTTACGAATGGATACACTGAGGAAAAAAAAAACAACAGTATTTAAAGAAAGTCATGACACAAAAGTGCTGTAGCTAGAAATCAACAGCAGGGGTTTGCTCCTGGATGTGCGCTGACCCTGCTGTGAGTTCCTGCCTGTACCCACGCGCTGTCATCAGAGCCAGCAAGCGTGGCAGGCCACAGGCTCGTCACTCTGCCAGCTCTGCACATTCATGTCAGAATGATCATTTTATTTTGAAATCTCTCTGTGGAGTCCAGCTCCCATCTTCTGTGCCATCCCCTACTTGGCATGGCCTCCCAGGACCGGCTGCAGCCTCTGTCCGCGGCCAGACCCAGGACCGCACGCCCACGGGAGTGGGATCCGGTTCACACGAACGTCGGGAGTGAGTGGGTAACGCAGTTCAGTCCAAACTGAGCGACAGCCTGGCCGTGCAGACAAGCACACAGCGCACTTCGTGGTGGCCAGAGCTGCGCGGGGCGTGACGCAGTGCTCGTAGCCAGGAATGCTGGCAGGCTGAAGCCGAGCTGCCTGCTGGAAGGCTTCGCACCCCTGGGAGAACTCTGGGCAGGAGCAGTCAGGGAGAGCTTGCAGCAAGCCCTGGAGAGCGGGATTTGGCACCCTCATCCCTAAGGCCTGGAGCCTGTGGCTGTCCCATGGGCAAAGGGACCAGGTGACACGGGCAGCGCACTGTGCCCAGAGCAGCATGTCCAGGGGAGCTTGGCAGCGCGAGTGCCCCTGCATCGTCAGCCGAGCACTTGGCACTTCAGCAGGGCTGGTCCGCAAATGGTGTCGGGGAACTACAGCCTAGATCACTCGCCGCAGCTCCAGGAACGAGGAGCCATGCCTCTGTTTACTCAAGGCACATCACCACAGTGGTAAATGCTGTCCCCATACCGCAGGCATCACCGTCTACAGCTTGTGCCTGAGTGCTCGTCAGCGCACGAGAGCTGAGGACTGGCAGGGAAGAGAGCTATCAGATGGAGGGAGCTACGGGGGAGGATTTTAGATAGGCACAACAAAAGGATGCTGCATCTTGCTCAATCTTAGGGCCCGCAGCCAAGAGATCAGTTCTATTCCTGGCACCGCCACCGGCCAAACTGCAGGCAAACGCTCACCCTCACATATCCACTGACGCATCCGTACCAAAACCTTCCTTATCCAAATACCTTATTTTTCTGACATACTTAGCTGCTGGGTTACTGGCCGCCAGCAGCAGCAGCCTGCAATGCTCCTTTGTTGGGTGTACAGCAATGTAAGGCATCCTGGAGAAACACTGCAGCTCTGTTTCCCTTGCTGGCTTTTAGGAGAATCAGCTATTGCATAACCTGAAGTACAGAGAGGAGAGGAGCATCTACTTTATACACAGTAGCACTTTCCATATTCAGTTCAAAATGGTTTAGAAAAAATAATCACTGCATAAAACCGTATTCTGACATATTCTTACCTAAACTCCTCAGCAATAATTTTATAGTCACAATTTTTTCCCACTGTCAGATGCAGTTCAAGAAGGCTTGTGATACCTGGCTAATTTCTTTGCAACTCCCCACCTCCCCAGAAGATACTGCCTTCCATTGATACATGAAACACCAGAAAAAAACCAACCCATCTCTCAGGGTCTAACGGCAAGCAGAGCTGTGCAGAAGGAGCCCTGGCTTCCAGCATCAGAGTGCTTTCGTCTGCCTGCTCACCAGCGACGCAAACCTCATCGAGACGCCTGAGAAGCCAAGCTGATTTACCTGTTAGCTAATAGATTTCTCCAGGAGGTAACAAACCAACAGAGAAGTCTTTGACTTCACATGATGATGACAAATAGGGCAATTTTACTCCAAACTTGGCATCCAGGTGCCGAGGCCATGCTGTCCAGCACCAGTACACGTGGCAGGACCCGGCACACGCGCCGCAGTCTCCTGTCGGTCCTGATACAGCACCCATCTCAAAGCTGTATCACTGCTCATCTCCACACACCCTCACTTTTTATTTGCATGTCTTTATCAGGAAGGACTCAACAGACCTGAACACAGGACTCAGGTAGCTGATAGCAAATTTGCTTAACCCAAGTCTTCAGTGTAAAATCGACAAAGCACAAATGGAGGTAATTAGATAAACATCCAGACCCTCATGGGAAAGGGCTCTACCACCCTAACTGTTACATCAGCTAACACTTAAAGCAGAGAGATTTTTTTTCCCTTGCTGGAGCAGTTTTACATCCAGGCGTTTGAGAAACACTGGTTGGGCCTGAGCAATCTCAGCCTGAACACGGGGTCCTGAACAGGCTACACAAACACCTGCCAGGCCATTGTCTGTCGTACCGGGGCAGACAGAACAAGGGCAGGACAGGTATTTCTGCTGCACAGAGTCAGGAAAACGTTAATTTTGGTACCAAGGGAAGAAATGATGAAGTGATGCAGTAAGTTATTTGCAATAGGGAAAACAGCCACACTGGAGGCAGTGTGTAAGGGCAGCGCCCGCAGAGGTACAGGGCCTTCAGAACGCGCCGGTATAAAGCGAAGGCCTGTTAAGACAACAGTTAAATTACAAGCAGAGTGTGGTGTGAAATGAAGTTGTCAGGCTGGACACACTGGCAAAACAACGGTGGAAGCACCACTACAAGCAAACAGACGGCAGAAGCCCAGAGAAACCAGAGAGCTGCCAGCGTGTCCCAGTCCCAGGCGCGTCCCGACGCGAGACGCTGGCGGAGAGGGGCAGGAGGGTCTGAGCCAAGGTGCCACAGAGCGCCTCGCACCGGGCTGACGGGCTGCTGTACCGCACCGGGGCTCTGCGCAAGTCTCCTCAGCAGGTGAGAAGAAAAGTTTCTGAAAACTTATACTGTGAAATCAGGCTGGGTTGGTAGATCATTGTCTACAGAAATCTTAAAAAATAAAAAGGAAAGCACTCTACGCAAATGTTCTAATACACAAACAACTTAGAGCCTCTTATCAGTAATGCTAAAAGCACGGGATTCTGGTTTTGCTCCTCAGCACGTGAGCCTTTGCTGCAAGCTCCCCCTGCCAACGTCTTCTGAAGGTACAGCAGAAGCAGCAGATGTGAGCAGCAGTGTACAGAAAATTAACTGCTTTCCGATAAAGAACTGCTCCTCTGCCCTTAGAGCGGTATGCTCGCTCTCAATTCATCCCTGACACGCCAGTGTGCCTCCTGAGCTCCACAAGCTGATGAGGAACAACTTCAGCAGTTGTGAGGGAAAGTAAAACAAATGATGGAAGTACATTAATATCCCTTACCAGTGAACAAAAGTCCACGCAAGCCCTTCCTTTTCTCAAACTGGGATAACAGCAATTGGTTCCTGTCATCTCAGATACTTAAACAGGCTTTTTACTGCTGTTTTGCTTTATACAGAACGGGAGTCTGTGTTTTTAAAGAAATAAGGAACTTTCACAGCAGCATTATCTCACTGACCGCCTCCTCGCCAGCATGGGCCCAAGGACCCCTCTGCCTGCTCGGCGCAGCCATCCCCACCAGGCTACCCCGATTCGCAGCGACACGCGAGGTAGCACCAGCATCCAAAACTTCACCACGAACACATGTGAAGGAAAACAGCCACACAGAGACGCGTGGCAAGACCAGTGCCCCGGGTCTGACACGGGGCTCGCAAACATTCTCCTCCACTGCGAGAGTCCTGCCTTCAGCGGCTGCTGGCAGCCACGAGCGCTACTCGAGCAGACGGGACCAGGGTACTGTACCTGGCTCGGAGATAATCAGGCTCTGGTCGGAGGGCAGCAGGAGGAACTCCCTGCAAACATCCAGGTCCAAGCTAGGCAGGCTTTTCTTCCGGCACAGCTCGGTGACAATGCGGACTGCCTTCTGACAGCGGCTGTCATCCCTGGTACCACTCATCTCCCACACTGCATCCTCCGCTGTCCCCCTCTGCCGTCTAAGAAAGTCCAACTGGGAAGAGAGGGTTTGTTTACTTTTAATCACACGAATAGAGTCACACCTAGGGACTCCCGTGCCAGGCACCTCTCCAGTCCCACCAGTGCTCTTCGCGGGCCAGGGCGTCTCGGCGGCCCCAGATCCCACGGGCACTGCAGCCCTGCCCGCTGCACTGCCTGCTGCCGCTGCGATCAGACCGCTCTTGGCTGCCAAGGCGTGTTCCAGAGAAAGAACCTCCTACCAAATTCAGTTTGTGCCCTCCATACCACGTTGTTAAAGCTGCAGCCCAGATAATTCTTTTTAACCCTTTCATTTTTGCCCTGACTCCTTTCTCCAGGTACAGAGGTTCAAATCCCAGCCCCAGAACGATTCTGCAAAAAAAGTGAAGGCTGAAATCTTCTGGTGCATCATCAGCCCAGAGAAACAGGAGTGCTCCCACGAACCCTGCACAAACTACTTACAGCTGCCAAGGGCAACATAAGAAAAGCAGCAGGTTTTATTGATTTGTTTGTACTGGTCCTAACACAACAGGCTGCAGATGGCAACAGAGATTGAAAACGCCATTGTATGTCATAATTAGATTTTTTTTTTTTTTTTACATTTTCTGCAGTATTTTTTTATTCCTATTGTAATTTAGCAGACAGGTCATGCCAGATGACAGAGCTACACTTTTGAATAGAGAATGTATTTGACAGGCATGGGAAAAGAAGCAGCTGTGTAACAGGCAATTAAAATTACAGCAGAATGATTTCTTGCAGCTTCTGGCACAGAGAAGCCAGAATGAATATAATGAGCATCCTGGAGAGTCAGGGCTAAAGCTTCAGAGGTCCCTCAGCCCCACATCGCTAGAGTTGTTTTTAGATTTGTGCCACCGTGTTTATTTTGCCAGTTAATTGCTTGCTGAAGCACTTTGAGCTGTCACCGCAGGCTCCTGGCACAGGGCTCCTCCAGCAACACGCCACCCAGCCACCAACCTCCCAGCAGCTCCGAAGCTGAATTCCCAGCCTGGGAGCCCCTGGATCTGCCTCCTCCTGCCTGGCCCCTGCCCAACCTCCTCTGTCTTGCGACCAGCCTGGGGGTGACGGGCCGCGTACCGGGAGCTGGTACTGCCCCAGTGCTGCCCCACGCCTCTCCCACTGGACAGGTGACCGGGGCCCTTCCACCTCACCACAGCCGCCGCCCAGCACCAGCCCCGAGCTCCCACCCGTTCCCGGCCGAATAAATCCAGCTCTCACGCTGGTGACTCGCTCCCAATGCCAAGCACCGCGCGGCCGCTGAGCTGCGTGTGCTGGGCACACAGCTAAAGGCATGGCTCCAAAACCCCTGTGCAGCTGCAAGTGGGACTCTCCCGGCCACAGCAGCCCCTCTCGCCCCCGTGCCCAGACCCGTGTGTTTTGGACACCTCACCATTGCCGGCTGGGCACGGGCTCTGCCCGCTGCTTTACGCAGGGTGGCAACCTCTGTCTGGCAAGAGCAACTTACCTACTAACACTGCTGCTTCCAAAAACTTCTGTTGCCATGACAGCATGAGTGAAATCTTTTATTAAGGCAGTAATATCCTACAACTGGTCACAAAGAGACACTTTTAATTAGAGACTACCACCTCCTGGCCAGTGCTGTATAATCTTGTGCGGACAGTTTGAGGCACGCCCGCAGATGCGGAGGTACATCTACATCTACGTCGCCGTTCAGTGATGAACTGCTGCACTCAGAGACCACCTACAGTTTGCAAGCAACAGAGTCCCAGGCGTGAGGCTCAGCTCCGAAATGCGGGCTGAGGACAGTGAGAAGCGAGCAACGAGTACAGCAACACTCATCACAGCCTCCCAAGGTTTTCCTGAGTGGAGCGGCTGTGCCCTCTGCGTCGCCGACGCCTGGCCAGCTTTGGCATGCATGCAGGCCCCTCAGATGGGCCACGGCCCGTGCCAGCCCGCGCCACCGCAGCAGTGGGTGCTGCCGTACCCAAGTCTGCACAAGAAAGGAGGTGGCCAGGAGCTGGCGAGGGAGCAGCATCTCTTCCCTGCTCCTCCTGCCCTCGCCTCCTCCGGGGCGCCTGCGGCCCAGGCTCCCAAACCCAAAGCACGGTGAGAGCCGAGAGGACGTGAGCAAGCCCCTGGCTAATGATGCCAGCACCATGTCTCCCCAGTGCAACAGTTCTTGCCTGAACTGCCAAAACTGGCACTGAGAGAGGAATTCCTGGAATACATCAGTCAAATATTGCGTTTGAAATCTGAATTTACCTTAAAGAGATTTCAAGAGACAAAAAAAACTCACCCAAAAAAACAAGCCCTTAGAAAAAGGTTAATGTTCAATGGAGAGCTTGTAACACAGAAATCAATAACAAAATTCAATTATTTGGAAAAAAGCAAATTTGATTTCTTTTTACTTTTAAATCTAAAGTCACCTTGAGTCAATTATTCACCTTCATTTTCCTATCAGAGGATTCCAGGCTTGCTGGCTAGCAGTAACAGAAGACCCTGGTGTTAGCATCCGTACTCTCAACAAGTATTTCTTTAGAACACAAAATCAGACTTTTTTGCACCCTGTAACTTTGAATTTATGTCATATGCACTTCTTACTGTCTGACACACAAGGCTGGAAAACAGCCCAACAACAGCTGCCACATCCGAAAATCCAAACACTGCTTTTCCGGAGCAAAGACTCTCTCCTACGCCTCTTCCCCTCCCACCCCGAGCTACTGAGACACAGGCTTCTGCCGCTCCTCTCCGCTCTGGCACAGGAAAGCGCCCCAGGAGCCAGACCCCTCCCCAGGCCCCGCACCGCGGTCGAGGGCACAGGGGCAGCCACGCAGAGTGGATACCCAGGCACGGCTCCCAGCCCTCCCACAGCCTGCCGCGGGCTGGTCGAGCGCCGGCGGCCCAAATCACTCCCGAAGTCCTGATTCCACCTCCAGCGTGAAGAGCAGAGGCCAGTGCCCCCCGCGCTCCCAGAGAGCTGACAATCTCTGAGGGGTTTCAGCAGCTTTGTCTCGCCCGCATCCGCCCTGGCATTTCGGACCCCGCGTGTCTGACAAGCTTTTCTCTGCAGCTGCATCCACATGGCATTTCGGAGAGCGCGGCATGGTTTCTGTCACACAGCAGTGTTTGTCTTCTCCCCGTCCAGCGGCCTGATGTTACATTTAGAGAGGCAGAGCCAACAGCCAAACAGAAAAGGCTGCATCTGTAGCCAGTTAAGGGTTTAGATGAATGAATGTTAGGGGAAAATGGCTCAACAGGCTTGGGTCACAGAGAGCAACGCGTCCTATGCAACCATGCAGCTTTGAGTTACCTCTGAAACCATCACTGCAGCCCAGAGCACAAACCGAACAAGAACACCAGCCACAGCCTGACCGGGCAGCGGGCTGCACGCCGCTCAGCACCGAGAGCGGCAACGCTCAGCATAACCCGAGAGAGCAGGTAGAAACCACGACGATGCCCGTTCCCGAGAAGCAGAGGACAAGCACCAAAGACAACAGCACCACCAATATCTGAGGAACCAGGAAGTTTTGTGTCACACTGCAGTTGGATTAACAAGAACATGTTCAATACCTGTCTAACTGTAGCCTACTTACTTTCGCAGTCCGACCGTGGCTAACTATAGGTAGAAATTTTTTTTTCTATTGGATGTTTCTGGTCACACCTATAGGAGTGTGCGCTGCTAAGGTGGAATCACAAATGCATTTCTCCAATTGAGACAGAACATGTTACTCATTTAATCTGGATTAGGATCTTTTTGAACCTGGTTTGTTTTGGGTTTTTTTCATAATAACAATCAAGGCCGGAGAGGGAGCAGCAGCATTTATTTATGCCAATTCTAACTAATAGCATGGTATTGTTTACTCTCCCAGTTAATAATGATAATTGGAAACAGCTCAAAAATGACTCACAGCTTCTTGCCAGGAAAAATGACGCTGATCTGGATCCTTTGGCAGCACCAGTGGGCCATCTGTGTGTAAACGTAACACGTGTTGCTGCGCACCTCCGCGCGCTGCTGTCACGCGCAGCTCCTCCGTGGTGGCTGGGGCGTGCGAGACGCGAGCAGAACCAGCACCTCCCAAACCTCCCTGGGCACAGAGGGGAGCGGGTTACCCTGCTTGTCCTCATGCAGACAGAGCTAAGAATTAGTTTAAATCCAATACTAGCAGCAAAAATTGAGCTCAAACTAACTTTAGGGAAAAAAAAAAAAAAAAAAGCAGCTGGTCCGGTGGCAGGGAGGGTGGTCGGGCTGAGCTGTGTGCTCCTCACAGAGCAACAATTTACAGGTTTTGTGCACAAAAAGCACAGATCGCTCCACAGTTTAGCAGAAACATTCGTCAACACAAAGGTCTCCAGGACCCTGGTCCCTCATGCTGCTTCACAACAGAGCTGCCGAGGCTCCGTTCCCCTCAGAGCAGTACCAGGAGCACACAGGAAAGGCCGGCTCCCCACCCGTGTGCACCGAGCCTCTCCTGGCTGCACCGCAGCTGCTCGTCCCCGTGCAAGCTTTCTCGGGAGCAGTTACTTCATTCTAGACCCACCTCTCCTTGAATATCCTGGCAACACAAGGAAAAGGAAGGCAAAATAATCCTGAATTTATAGCCCAAAACAGCCGTCACACAAACTCCGAGACGTGAGGTTTCCAGATTCATCCACTTCCCACGCGCAGCGCGCGATGACCCTGCACAGCCCAACGGGCACCACGGCAAGGGCTCTGCAGCCCTGCCGCCAGCTCCCGTCCTGAGGCGCCAGCGAGGTATCGCTGTGTAGTGCCAGCTTCACAGGTTTATGGCAAGAAAATGTGGCTTGGTGGCCTGAAAAGCCCCGATTCCAATAAGCCTTGTAGCTTATTGCACAAAAAAATGGATACCAAAGACAGACTTCTTTGAAGCTTAGCGCATCTAGGCAAGAAGCTTTCTAGAGGCAGGACTAGCGTCAAAAATTATTTTCTGCTGATGAGACTTCTGAAATATATTTTACTGACCTGGAATCTTTGCATATCCTCAAGGTGAACAGTCACAAAATGATTTGGCAGGGCTGGAAGCTCTGAAAAGCCATTTCTGCTGCAGCAGCATCAGATGGGTGAGCGACATCAGATGACGCTGTACCAGAGACGTGGCTGCCAGCATTGCAGCTATCAGCCATGCCCAGGATCCGTTAGCTAAACAGCCTGGGGAACCGGCCTTCCATTCCCCAAGCATCTGCATTTAACACAAGGCACGATCTCAACAAAACTCGTAAGTGAGACCCCAAGGCCCACGCATCCGCGGGGCGGCCATGTGAGGCACGAACCTCGTGCACACACGGTGACACAAGCTGCCAGAGGCCTGCCAGCCCTGCGTCAGTTTGGTGAGCTAGAGTTATTTAGGGTCTAAATGCCAGGAAGATTACGGCAGCAAATCCTGTTACCTGAACATGGTACTGCCTTACAGGAATGAGCATTAGGTGGGGATTAGACACATCTCAGTCCCTCAACCAGATTTATAAAGTCAGTCACTATCTCCCCTCAGGTCAAAAGCATGTTTCTGTGATGCTGTGAAAACCTAAAATGTGGCTGTTGTCTGGTAAGCAGCTATTAGAAGGATTAAGATGGCCTTTGCATAAATGTTAGCACACCCTTTTTCTGAGAACAGATTAAAAGCTGCTGCTTTTAGGGTCTCATTCCAACCCTCTGTGCCTTGGACACTATTACCAGTATCATTGCACAAATTATTTTTAAAAGACTGCACTTTCCTCAAAGGCCAAGAAAATGCTGTTGTCAGAACCCAGAAGACAGATTGAAATTTGTCTTCAGTAGTAAAGTGCTAAAGATTCCCAAGAAGCCCTGGCTCCCTTACACTCCTCAGCCACTGTAATTTAGGAAAGCGGGGGGCCCTTTTAAGCACACCTGCAGTACTCTCCAGGTCTTCCCTGGTGGCATTATTTCCAGAGCAGGACAAGGGTTGGTCCGTGATTTCCACTGACGCTTTCCAGCCCGTGTGCGCAGCCCTAGCAGCCATGGGGCGGGTGGTCTGCAGATTTGAAACAGCCCTGGCCCACGCCGCGCGCGGCTTCGTCTCAGCACAATTTTGATCAGGAAAGAAGACAGCTGGGCACTGAGAGAGATGGCTAAAACAGTCTGGAAAAATCCCACGTGTCTGCACAGAAGAGTACGAGACCGAGCACATCCACCTGCAAGCGCTGTTGTCCTGCGCTGCGCTCAGCAACACTGGCAGAGCGCGGGAGGTGGCAAGGCTCTGGAATTAACTCAGGCTTTACACCACAAGTGTTTTTGTGGAAACATAAAAGCAAAGCAGAATATATTTAACCACAGCCTTCAGGAAGATCCAAGCTACACTGATGTCTGTAATGAAAAATAAGGAATTATAAGCTGTTTCCCCCACCCCAGCATGCTTACACAGTATTTGCCGTATTCTAGTTACTTTTATCCCTCCCAATGGAAATACAGGTAATAAAAATAGCAGTATTTCTATAACAGAGTAGTGCATAATTGTGCCTCCAAGAAAAAATGCCGTAGTGTTTTTATTTCAGAGAAAATTAACATGTGAGAAGAAACCTGAGAGCTCCTTGATTAACCGGCTGGTTAATCTGCCTCCAGAGAGCACCACGGAACTCCCCCCGCACCGATGCCTCCCATCCAGCACCCCAAAGGACACGAGTGGTCTCTTCTCAGCCGTTCCAGATGGGCACAGCCCTGCTCCCAGAGCACTGCCACCCAGCGCCATCGCCCCGCAGGGACTGGGAGCTCCTCACCTGCCATGCTCTGCGCAATCCGGCCCACCTGAACCGAGCCCGGCATCAGGTCTTTGGCCGCTGAGTCTCGTTACCCCTTGTCTCTCCCGCTCCCCTCAGGGACACCGTGGCGGGGTGCGGGTCTTGCTGCCACGCCTGCCATCCAGCGCATCCCGAATAACAATGCCAAACCTCTTTCACAAGACCCACATCCAGCAAACCAAGTGATTCTTCCGGCTAGAGACATACAGATCTGCTCCAAAGATCTCTGCTACCTGTACAGCTTACCCTCAGAGCATCCCCCGCAAGGACATCTCCTGGGAGCCCACAGCAGCATTTGCAATGCTCCCATTAATAAAAACTTAAGAAAGAAAATCCTTGCCAATCACTTCAGTACTTCATAATCTCGTTCCACAGGTGATAATGGACAGAAGAGTTAATCCTAAACAACAGATGTGTTGGCAATCATCTCAGTTCCTGAGGATCCTCATGAAGAAACATAACCAGCTTCATCTATCAGCCATGCAGCACACGGGACCTTCCCAAGCTGTTGCAGAAAGAGGAGCATCAGGTCCTACAGTCTGGAATAAGGATGTCCTTGCCAGCTGCCCACAGATAGAGCAGGAGAGCCATGCTACAGATGAAAAGCAACAGGCTTCTCTCATCAGGCACAAGGGTTCATAGCCCACCACCAGTGCCCGTAATGGCTGGGACAGTGGGTAAAAAGGGTGGTGTCTGCCTCATTGCAGGGTGTTCGCTGCCCCTGCCAGCACCGAATCTCAGGGCTGAAAGATTTCACTATGTTTTTTAAAAAAATCTATCTACTTACTGATAACACGATTTCCCAAGGCTCTAAAATAGCAAGAGGCAAGGACACAGATCCATCAGCACTGGCAAAGAGCTGTTTACTTAGCAGATCTGCTTAGATAATAGTTAAGCATCCTCCTCACCACTGCTCTCAGCCAGGGGAATGCCCCCCATCACCACAGCAGAGTGCTGTCCAAGGCAAAAACCCCAGTCATGGCAGCCCAGGTAGTTACAGCTCTCTCTTTCCATGCTGGGCAGCAGGAAAAGAGATGAGCAGTGAAAATCCAGTCCGCACCATGGTCATTATTAACACTCAGTGTTCCAGTATAGCTGTGCCTGAGCTCAAAGCAGGCTGAACATCCACTGTGTGGTCTGATTCGGCACAAAGATCCAGAGCTAGGATCAATGGCAAGCTCAGATCTTGCCTAGTCTCGACTCTTTGCCCAGCATCAAGCACACACAAGCCCATGAGACAGCATCAGATGCAGGGCCAGAGCACGAGGCTCCTGTCTACAGGCAATGCTCAGACCTTGCTCCTTTCAGGAGCAAGCCTGCGGCAGCAGCAGTGGTTACTAGCTTGGTTACTCACTCTGCTCATGAAAAGGACCCTGAGACACAACTTTTAGGAAAAGAAATGACTGGGGAGCATCTCTTTTCTTGATAGGCAGCACAAAGAACGCCCAGAGCCTATGTTGCGTGCCCAGTTCAAAGGAGAAGCCCACTGTTCTTTGTGGTTGGCACCAACAGTGCTCAAAGCAGTTTCCAGAGATGGAAACAAACCTGATGACCATCGCAGCAGCTCCTGCTTGCTGAAAGCTTCCCTAGACCCCACTTGCCCTGCAGCAGCAGGTGAGGAGGCAGGCCAGCAGCCGAGGCTCTTCTCATGGGCATCCTCCCCGGCAGGCACGGCTCACGGTTCCACATGGCACGGGGATTGCTGCAGTCACTTCCAGCTTTCCCGCACAACAGGACAGCATCGCCTCCAACTCTCTGCTCGCACACCCAGGCAGTAAGCATAGCATTCTCTAAAGTTAAGATGAAGAAAATGAATGAGTTTGAAGTCCCCAGGTTACCACATTGCACTCAACACAAGCAGTGACTCTGCAGTACAGGGCAGCACACGCAGATCTTGGCGCAGCACCCATGCCCCCTCCCAGCAGCCGCCTCTCACCCCTGCAGAAACAAAAGCCAGCCTTGCCTGAGAAATTCTTCCCAAGACAAAACTACTCGCTCTCCCATTGAGGCCAGCACACAGACAGCTGTCTAAGAGCACCATCTGGTGACACATCCCATATAAGACATTTTAAAGAATGAATGGTTATTTTACAAATCCATAGAGAACGATGCATAACTTATAATTCGTGACCTGTGCTTTCACGCAGGGCACGTCTGATGACAGAGGACCGATTATTCACAGGCCACTCTGCACTTTATTACGCAGTTGCTGCAGTTTGTGAATTACATGTCCTTTCCCTGTTGCATTGAGCTGATTAAACCTCAGATTGACAGACAATTTGTCTTCATTTAGAAAACAGAATTCATCGTTGAGCATGGTCCCTGAAGCATGCTGACAGAGGGACTTGTTGCTGCAACATCTCCTTCCTTTGCAAACATCCTAGGGCCAGAGCAGATAAACGACTTACAGTTGGGAAATGCCAGGAGACTCCAAGAGGAAAATAGACTTCAGCTTTGCATTTTGCACCGTTCAGATCCACAGCACAGACCCTGTAGCTGCGCCCAGTACCAGCTGCAGAACAGCACTGAACATGTCTCCAAACACAATTTCAAATGAATGGGGTTTTCAGCCACTTTCAGAACTGTTTCCTGACAGGAAAGCGATCTGAAACAGATACACACTGCCACACAGAACCCAGCGTGAAATTCACGGCTCCGGCACACCCTAACGGCTTACCACAGGCCCAGATTCCCTGCCACGTGGAAATCTTCCAAAGACGTGATTTCCAACACTTGCAGTTGCCAGAGCTGTAACAGACAGGATCACTTGTCACCCAACAGCTACATAGCGTTTGCCGAGTAACTCTTCTACTGTGAAAGGACATTTGAGAGAGAAAAATAAAGATGCTCTCAGTTGCTCTACAGGTTTAGTCAAGGAAATGACGGTGTCCAAAACAGCCTAAGCGCTCTCTTTAGCTGGCTGGCCTCTGGCAGCGCAGGTGGATCCAGTTCTCCCCGGGGATGCGCAGGCGCTGAGCTGCGGATGACAGCAGCAAGCTCTTCCTGTGAGCAGTGCCATGGGTTTTGCTGAAGCCACACATGAGGCAAAAAGGGCTGTCAGCAGAAAAGGAACATCACGATCAGGATGAACAACAGAGACACCACTGACTCCCAAGTACACCGCCGCACACGGTTACGTACCCTGGCTTATTCCTGGGCAAGGAGTCTTCACCAGGCATTCATCAACCTTAGCTGATGGGACACTGTGGTGTGCGAGTCCTGTGTCAACTGCTAATTAAAGTTATATGCTAAACATGCTCACCTCCCTGATGTGTTAATGAAAGGAGGAGGAAGTTACATCCCCAGTTCTAATCCTTGCTAATTTAGCAAACATTATCCTAGTCCCTCAGCATTAAATCACGTGAGGAACATCAAGCACTTCGCTGCAATGGTAGCCCACGAAACGCACGGGAAGGTAATTTTGCAGAAGAGCGGTTCTACCCAGTGTTAAGTGCTTGGTTCTGCAGCTTTACTTCACTAACACTGAGCAAAGGACACAAGAACGGTGTGAAATGCAGCTCAGCCCCTCTGCGTACTCAGGCACTGAAGTGATCTGAAGAGCTCGCACAGCGAGGAGGATTACAGCAGGGCAAAAGGCGGCCAGCGCCCTGGAGAAACAGGCTTGTCATCTCAGCCCTCAGAGAAAGATGGTAACAATTCCAAAATCACACACTTGTCTAGATATGAATTCCACAATAGCAGCAGATGGCAAAAGAGTCTAGCAGCAGAATTTCTAACTCTTGGTAGAATTTCAGGATGAAAAGAGGAGATTAAGATATGCTCCCCTGCGGGATGAAATAAAAAAAAACAGCAACCCAATCGCAGCGCTTTGTGATGTGGTGTACAGCTCAGTGTCATTGGAGCAAGCCAGGAGAAGTTTAGCTAGGACACAAAGGGAAAAAAACCCAAGCAAATCTACTGAGGGAACCCAGGGAATGGAGTGAAGTCAAACAGAGGTGCTGAAAATGACAGATCGCAGTCCAGCCACAAAGGCAGCCAAGAGGAATGCCACAGGAAGAGATGGAGCAGGCGGGCTGTCAGAAGCCGGAGCAGATGGACTGGCAAGGCTGAGGTTGCTCTGGACACAGTGAGGCAGCGCCTGGCAAAGAGAAATGAGACCTCCACCCAGAGAGCTCCTCATTGCTCCTCTGCCAGCAAGCACCCAAGTCCAGCTCTAGAGGAATCAGAAGGGTCAGCAGAGCGTCCGGCCATCCATTTGTGTGAAGCACATGCAGAGCAAGCAGACAGATACCTCACGCAGGCAGTATTTGGTCTAGCAGCAAAATCCATCTGAAGTGCAATGGTTTAAGTTCAAACCATCTGTTCTTTTGCTGTAGATTGCAAAAGGCAAGAAAGTGCATTCAAGTGCTCGTTGGAAACACAAGTCCGCTCAATTTTAGCAAGAATAGATGTGTACTTTAGTAAAGTTAACCAAACCTTCTCCCAGAAGACAAATCTCTCATCATGGAGCTTCTGTGATACTAAGCCACCACAAGCACTTAAAGAATAAGCAAACAGGGAGAGAAAAATCCAGCTTCTCTATGAGCTACTGCCCGAAGTCAGTTCTCTGACATAATAACAACAGACACGCTGGGATCAGAGCCTTGACCCACTGCAAAGGTTATGAAAGTACAAATGTACCTTCAAGACGGCTGGCATTCCGTGTTACTCTCTTTCATTGCTTGCAGAAAAAAAATCCAGATGTAATTCTGGTATATGCACATGCTCACTTTACTTTCTTCTTCCAAGTCAGCTAGAGTACAATTGATATTGATGCCTGGAAGGACCTGGAATCATTTACTCTGACTCCTGTTAAAACAAATCAGACTAGTTCCTGCTTCAAATTGTATAATGAACTGGGCAAGATCCCAAGAAATGTAAGCTCAATTCTGCCTTTAGTTCTGATAAGGTAAGTCATGAGACAGTCATAACATCAGCACAGAAAGTGGATTTATCAGTAGGAGGGAACAGCTCAAGGCATATACGCCAAACTGCAGCTGAAAGGTGAATGAACACAACAGCATCATACGTGTACAGCTTTGTCACTTCATGCAAAAAGTACTCGTGACGCAGGAGCAACCTCCTCCCCTTCCCTCACAAAAGCTACCAACCTCACCTCCCAGATCACAGGACTATCGAATTCAGGAGAGGCGGAGCGGCCAGCCGACCAGATTGCTTCTGCCGGCATTGCTCTCCTGTGTTTTGAATCACACCTTGCACCCACGCGCAGGGTCACACATCATGCCACTGCACAGACCGGGTCCCCGATACACCAAAATGCACATTTATTAAGCAGAGGAACAGGCTGACCCTCGCTATGCATTCACTACAGACACGTTTCTACCAGGTAAATACACCAGCTACCACGCAGAGCAGAGTACGACAGAGGCGGCAGACGAGGAGCACCATACAGCTAGGGGTGCAGTATTAAGTGACAGAGCAATCAAGTTTAGCTCCCTTTTCACTTTTCCAGTGCTTACTGGGGAACAGGGAGGGTGCAGGGAACTCAGCCTCCGAGCCACCCCTGCCACCCACAGACTGTTGTTGGGCCTGTCAGGCCTTTGGAAAGCATCCCAGCTCCAGGAAATGCACATGCGTGAGCTGCATACCTCAGAACTGTCTCCTCCAAGGGTGCACCCAACTTCAGGACAACAGCAGCACAAAAAACCCTAAATAAAATCTTAAAATCATAGGATGGTTTGGGTTGGAAGGGACCTTAAAGATCATCTGGTTCCAAACCCCTGCCCTTCCACTAGACCAGGTTGCTGAACGCCCCGTCCAGCCTGGCCTTGGATGCTTACAGGGATGGTTCATCCACCCCCTCTCTGGGCAACCTGTGCCCGTGCCTCACCGCCCTCAGTGTAAAAAACTTCTTCCATATATCTCATCTAAATCTACTCTCTTCCAGTTTAGAGCCATCACCCCTTGTCCTAGCACTACATGCCCTTGTCAGAAGTCCCTCCCCACCTTCCCTGCAGCCCCCTTTGGGCACTGGGAGCCGCTCTCAGCTCTCCCCGGAGCCTCCTCTTCTCCAGGCTGAACAGCCCCAGCTCTCTCAGCCTGGCCTCACAGCAGAGCTGCTCCAGCCCTCTCAGCATCTGCGTGGCCTCCTCTGGACCCTCTCCAACAGCTCCAATCCTTCTGACGTCGGGGGCTCCAGGGCTGGATGCAGCGCTGCAGGGGGGGTCTCACCAGGGCAGAGCAGAGGGGCAGAATCCCCTCCCTCGCCCTGCTGCCCACGCTGCTGGGGATGCAGCCCAGGATGTGACTGGCCTTCTGGGCTGTGAGCGCACACTGACGGCTTCTCATCCACCATCACCCCCAAGTCCCTCTCCTCAGGGCTGCTCTCCATCCATTCTCTGCCCAGCCTGGATTTGTGCTGGGATTGCCCCGACCCAGGTGCAGGACCTTGCCCTTGGCCTGGCTGAACTCCATGAGGTTGGCACGGGCCCACCTCTCCAGCCTGTCCAGGTCCCTCTGGATGGATCCCTCCCCTCCAGCGTGTCGACGGCACCACAGCTGGTGTCGTCGGCGAACTTGCTGAGGGTGCACTCTACCCCACTGTCCGTGTTGCTGACAAAGATGTTGAACAGGGCTGGTCCCAATACAGACCCCTGAGGAATGCCACTCGTCACCGGTCTCTGCTTGGACGTCAAGCTGTTGACCGCAACCCTTTGAGTGCGACCGTCCAGTCAATTCCTTATCCACCAAGTGGCTCACCTGTCAAATCCATGTCTCTCCAATTCACAGATGAGGCATGTATTTCACGTACTAAGTGTAGACAAACATGACAAATGTCTTTATGGAAAAGTAAGTCCAGAGTGGTGAAATCACAGCATCTCCAACCCAAACCTTGAATCGAGTTTAGACGTATTTTCTGTCTTGGAACTACTGATTGCTGCAGATTCTGCAGCCTCACGTGGTCATACTTTAACTGCTGCAGTTAAAATTTCATCAAGGGACTTCCACACTGCAAGTATCAGAAAAGTCTTTTGCCAGACACGAACTCGTACGTAATGACCTAACGCAGATATGCAAAAAAGAAACTCAAATTGAAAGAGTAATTTTTCTAATTTAATAGAAATAACCAAAACGAAATGGTTTTCAAACAATGCTTTAAACCGATCTAATACAACTTCTACAGGACATTCCAGAGCACTTAACAATAAATATTTACAGGCACCTAATGTATTAAATAACCATGTAAAGAAAAACTTTTTTTTAATTACACACCAGCAAAAAACACAGGAACAGAACAATTAGAAAGTGTAACCTTGTTTAAAAAAAGTTAAATATGATTATTCAGATAATACAATACCACAGAAACAGCACTTTTTGAAGAATCATATTGGAAGATGAGTGAAGTTTTACTATGTGCAAAAAAGAACGAGTTACTGAAGCAAGAAATAACCAAAGAATCAAAGAACGCCATTAATTTAACCCTTCCATGAGCACGTTTACGTGTAAAACAGGCTTTCAACTGCACAAATCTTTATAGGCTTATATACATGTTTCACGATGTTCCGAAACTAACACCCCCGTTTGCAGGCCATTAACAGACATGCACTTTTTTTTTTTAATGTAGCCCACTCTGGAGTGAATGCTGCGACAAGTGGAACTTAAAAAATATTTTAGTACCTCTCCTTGTAGAAATTCAATAAATTCTAAACAAAGCAGCCTTGAGCTGTAATATCACTCAATAGAAAAGGCCAGAACTGCATTTCATACATTTAATAGTCCACTTATAATAGAGATACCCAAATTAACTGCAATTTTTAAAAATCAGTTCAGACACGTTAGAAAGCATATAAAGTAGGATCCCTATAAGCAAACACAGGAACTAGATGGAAGAGTTACTGTACACGGACTTCAAGAAAATAAAAGAAATTGTTGTATCTGAAGATACAATGCATATGTTTGATCTGAAATATGTCTATGTAAACTGTGGCATATAGATTTTTTTTTTAAAAAAGTACCTCCATTATTTACTCAAACACCTACTTTTTAAAAAAATATGTAATTTTCCCCAATTTTTAAAATAAAATGCCACACTATATTGTCAAATAACTCCTGCACACTTTGTTTTTAAAAGCTAAACTTGATGATATGCATACAAATTTTCCTATAAAATCATTATCCCAAGGAAAGAATTCCTGTCATGCTAACAGGCAACAGACAAAGCATTTTTATTGCTTTCTCCAAGGAAGAGAGTAAGAAAAACCAGAAAAAGCCAACTTTCAGTACTTCATACATACAGCTTTAAAATACTGTTGCCATTACCTAAACTTTTAGAAGTCAATCAGTAAACTAGGTTATACAATAGAGTAACAGATTTGGGCTAATTCTAAGGACTTCTGTTCCAGTAGCTTGCAGAAATGTTTATAAAACATTTCAATGGTCGGCTGTTCCATGTGCCAACACAGTCAAACCTCACAAATAACAGCAATGGTGACATTCCACACAAAAACCAACCTCTCTACATTTAACAGAGCATTTCCATTTTCAAAAGTTTGGGGAACATTCTTATTTTGGATAGTAACTCTGCCTTATTATACTATAGGCCACTCATTCCAGGGCACAGTTCAATAAAACACCTGAACCCATTCAGATGGTTAAGTTAGCACTAATCACTAGTAATTACATGGCAGGATACCTGCTGAGGTAATTGAGAAGTCCACAAGTAGCATACTGTACACTTTTCACTCTTATTTAAAAAGCAAATACTTCTTTGGGTTAACTTAAAGTTCAGGGTCTTTTACAACAAAAATTGAGACACAAATGGTCTTTTTCACAGGTGTCTCAAACGCGAGCACACGGTTACATCAAGTGCCAGGCTGTCTTCTCGCTGCCGTGTTGGAACACCGCCGCCGTGCAGGCACAGCCGCTGCCATGCGGAGCGCACCCACCACATCTGTGATCTTCTACGGGCTTTACTGATGTCAGCTACGCTCCGGCTCCCAGGTAAAACACCCTGACACTTGCACATATTGCACACACCGCAGCTGGCACAGAGAAGATGCTCACAGTGGCCTGTTACTACAAACCCTGTTAATTTGCTCTTGGACAAGTTACAGCGTGGCACCAAAAAGCCGTTTTGCTGAGCAAACTCTTACCGATTCTAAGATGAACACTTACGGACTATAGGATCAGGAAATATATTAGCAGAGCTTATCCACCCTTTCAAACATTTGTTCATAGAACTTTGCTAATTTCAAAACAATCACTGAATTGTCATATTTGGAGTTCCAAAATGAAAGGGCAGGGGGGTGCAGGGAAGATAATATTGTTTTTTCTTTTTTTTTTTAATCTGAAAAAGAAACACTTAAGGTTTCTTGCACACAAGTCAAAATTCCACATAATACTACCGAGCACCAATGAGCTGAACAGAAGGACCAGTTCAAGAAGTTCAGTGGTTACAGGCAAGTGTACAGCTTGAACTCCCACCAAGGCCAAAGGTTAGCATCCCTTGTGGTCGGCAGGTGAACTAGCGGAGTATCAGCTAGGTCACTAGCCTACAAAGTTTGATAATTTTTTTATTTTGTCATAGGGAGTGAACCAGTCAGAGAGGCTACCTTAAAATATTTAAACATCTGGTCTGGGGTCTGGGTGGAAAACAGACGGTACCGTTCCTGCAGCAGCCAGGGAGTACGCGCTGCCCCTGAACCGCAGCTTTGCGGTGTGGTCGTGACCGTCTAGGATGCCACCGTGCTTGTTCTACGCTGCAGTTCAGGCAGTGGGTATCTGCAGTACTCGAATCCATGACCAGTGCCTTAGAAAAAGAACAGTTAAAAAGTTGAGGCCTGAAGGTACAGAATCTAGACTGCTTAAGTGCCATTAAAATAGTAACCCCAATTGAAGGGAATTCACAAAATCTTATTTTCATGATAATTTTAACAATATTCCTTTGCAAAATGAAGCTGAGAAACTAGAAATGCATAAATAGGCAATACTCAGAGCCATTAAATGATCCCTTGCTACTATTAGTGTCCTAGTCACACGCATCATCCTTTCTTTGGGCAAAGTTTTTGCTACTCGTCAATTTAATAGGTTTAAGTAGAATTACTTTTCCTTTCACATACAAAAGCAAGTTTAAACTTGCTTTTTTTATTTGCATAGTAAGTTTATACTTACTACGTTAGTATCTGAGAAATGAAAAGAAAAACCACTTTGAGTTTTAAGTGTAACATTTGTGCAATTGAAGAAGTGAGCTTGAAGTTACAAACACTTTCAGTCCCCTCATTTATTTTAAGAGAGAGAGTCACAAATGCACATATACTTTGTTCGTACACAAAGAAATAAAATCTTAAGTGATTTGCATAAAACTGCTGAGAGCATATCTCAATTTGATACACTGTGCTAAAATATTTATCTTTACCATTATGGTAAAGGGTATACATTTGCTTATGCTGAGTATACCAAAATCCCAGTGATTTACCACAGAATTGCTGTATTCACAAAAAATCTTATGGTAAATTTATAGTCTGTCAACTTGACCTCATCCGATTACATTATTTTGTCATCTTACTTTAACAAGATCTATATGAAGGCCAGAAACTACATTTATTGTTCCTAGTACTGATTCCTGTCAGTAAAGGAAACAACTGTGTAAACCATAATTACTTTGTGATTTACTTAATTTCTAACCAGAAATGCTGGAATGAAGGCAGTGTGCAATGGGAAGGCACTGTGGAGATGCCTGCCACATGTTTAGGGAAATAGGGAAATTGTTCTGTTCGCAATATTTGACCAGAAACCGCTCGAGCCAAACCCTGTTCTGTGCGAGTGCTTTGTTCAATGGATGGACAAGTAACCCAGTCTTTACAGACTTACTCCAATCTTTCTAGACATTTTGCTCATAAGCTGCTGCTGAAGAAACTTCTGTGTAGTACTCTAATAAAAAATAAGACAGAACCTCAAAATGAATGTAATGTTAGAAATAGCATATATTACAAATCTTTTCTTGATAGGAACAATTAATAAGAATACATATTAGCTTAAAAACAGTTCAGCAAATGTTGCTGATCTGCAAGAAGTCTCAATTCACTATTTACAAATAAGACAAAGAGAATACAGGAAATTTTACACATTTGGTAATTAATAGGTTATTGTTTGCCAAGTGGTCTATTAGAAACTGATATTTAGGAAGACCAGAGAAATACCCCAACCAGTTATTACCTCTTCAGTCTATATTTTAAGTACAGAAAACTAGACAGTGCATACTGGAGATAACATTCTGCCTCATTAGGGGGATCGGGGACAGATGACACAATGCTAAGACTTTTGCCATGAATGCCATTAAAATGTTCTGTGTACAGGATTTGTAATAAATACACCTAGCTGTATTGAAAAGGGATTGTTGCAACCACTTTAGTCTTCCATCTGTCAAGAACTTACACTCTTGCACTTGCCAATTCAAACAGTTTAATGATTTTTTTTTTCCTTTTGCTGTACATAAAATGCAGTAAAGAAAGTCAAATTTAGATAATTGGATCAACACAGAAGATCAGTTATTCACAATACCACTTAAATGAGATGATAAAAGCAATGACCAACACGCACTGAAGTTCACACAAAGAGGGGATTTCAGGAACATTGCTTACAGTTCACACTGCAGGATTGGTCCGGTCCTGCAGAACATTTTACTAAGCAGTCTTATCTGTACATGGAACATCTCTTATCAAAATCTGCTTCTCTTCAACATTCATCCACCTCTATCTGTGAGACCAGGATGAGTGTGTCTCCTCCATTAGAAAAAAAAAAAAAGAATACAGCAAATAATCAAGGAAAAAAAAAAAACCACAAAAAATTTACAATATAGCTTTTTCCCCTTTTGACGAGAATGCTTTTCTGTACAAGTGTTTTTTATAATCTAATACTGATTAAAAAGCTATCAGCTTCTTCAAGATGGCCACTGTAGGCACGGTAATATTCCAGAACACTTAAATAACAGTTTTTACAATAAATTTTAGGTCCATATCATTAGATTACTTTATATGCACTGGTCTCTCATCTGATTTTAGGCGTTTTCTACGTGGTTGTATAAAATCTTCATCGGAGTCCTCAGTTATTTCACCATCATCCTCTTCCTGCTCAAATTCAGGCAAGGGCTGGAAGGTCCTGTCTGGGTAGATCTCTGTAAGTTTATCTTCAAAGTATAATGCAACTGCCTTCCCTGCCTGTGCTACTTCTGAATCAGCCTGTAAATAAAAAGACAGGAATATTCACCTGTTGGAAATGCACATCCCTTCACCAAGTGTGCATGGTCTGAAACGCTTACCTTCAAATTAATCTCTTGTGTTTCTGCATAAACTTGAACAACTTTCATCATCTAAAAAGGATACCAGAGTCAAAAAAAATGGAATTATAATCCTTTCTAAAGTTATGAGATTGCACAGGATTGGATGACTAAAGTCAGCCATAACAACAAAACAGTTTGTTATGGACTACACCTCTTTAGTTCTCAAACTTAGCAGAAGCAGGTTTAAAACAGTCTTAGGAGGGTGACACGAGGTAAATAAACCTTCAACAAAACACACAGCTTTTGTACAGGTAAGCGTCTCCCAGTCATTCTCAAAACTGCACTGTACTCGTGACTGCTTTCTCCATTATAAGTTTTAGTTGCCTGGACGCTATTGTGGAAAAGTCTCACTTCAGACAGAAGTGCTCCATGAGACTACTTCTCTAGGGGTCTTATCCCACTTTGATTTCTATTTTTTAAAAGCATATGGCTTAGAGGCACTAGATGCTATTACGAGAGGTCAGGGTGACTCATCTTTTGCCGTGAGCCAGAACTTCAAATGGGACTTTCAAAAGTCTGAAACACCTTTTTTTTTTAAAAAAAAAAAAAAAAAACAACAAAACAACACTAAAACAACAAAACAACCCAAACATCCATCAGTCCTTGCTCCCTTGTTTTACTCTTGTCCCTAAGAGCTGCAGCATGTTCCCCTCTACAGTAGATGCTTTATTAACTCTGTTGATCGAGAAGTTCACATAATTGCAACTTCTTCCACAAAGCTCATTAACCTCCACCTAATACAGAGATATAAGGGAGTCGAGGGTGTCAAAGTCCCAAATGCTTGTGAGCATTTACAGCATTACATCACTAACCTTGATTTTCACTATTGTACTTGTGAAATAGATGAGATTTTAATGGTAGATTTGTGTACTACTTTAAATTTACTTCTTCAGAGCCAGAAATGCAGTCCAAACACTGCAAAACTCAGATTATGTTCTACAGAAAAACACTGCCTGTTTTATGCATTTCTAAGGTCAGAAGTCACTCTCTGTGATGCCTTCTCCCCAGGGCTTTTTGTCATCCTTGCTTTAAGGCATCTCAGAAATGAGGATACCTTCTTATCTCAGCTCCTACTCTGTTTCAGCACACTACTACAATTTGTTTTTAATATTCACAGTATTTTTTCCATTGCTCCATCTAGTAATGAAAACTTAGGTAATTTAACTCCCCAAGTCACATTTCACATGCAAGGTGCAAATATTTCATTATCAGATGTGTTCACCACAAAATAAGTCAACTTTCCACACTCATCAAAAAAGACTCCATACAAAAGTTATCTAATAAAAAATTATTTTTCTGAAAGCCCAACTACCCACAAGCTAAAGCACTAAACTTAATACCGGCCATAAGACACAATGCTTTTCTGGATTCAGCCTGCATGAGGTACTAGAATCAGTAGAATATTCTTCAGAAAGGCACTTTTCCTCAGTAGAGGGAATTTCCTCAATAGAGGTCTCCCATGCTCATGAGTATAAGAATAATTATTTGTATAGCTTGAGACAGTTTTAAGGATTGTTCGATTGTCTTTATTACCACACTTCCTAAGCACTTCTACAGTCTATTTGATGTACAGTAACAAAGTCACCCTGCTCCTCAGTTACACATCCATACCAGTAAATGCACTTTAAAAGTTCTGTTAAAGCTTGATTTCCCTATTCAGCTGAACTCAAGATGTAGTTCTGTAATTGCTTTTGCTTGGTTTGGTTTTTAAGTGTCTGATTGAGCATCTAATCCATAAGCAGAAGTTACAACTGGAAGTAGAGCCTTTAATTGGAGAAGCTGCACAACCACGTTGAAATAAATCTTAATCTAAAACAATGTATACAGATTGGAAGTTAACATACTTCATTAAACCTTTCACAGTTCTTGAAGATCAACCGGACATCTGCCACAAAATCCTCAGGAGTCTGATAGTGTTGGGAATGCTTCTTCTGCAGTTTCTTTTTCACTGTAGATAAATCCATCGGTTTCTTTATAATTTTATAGTAGTTTGGTATCTGTAAAAACCAAAGTGATTTATTACAACAGTGACTACATAGTTCACAGAAGCAGTTGAATTTCTTCACTTATCAAAAAAATCAATCAGCTAATCTCACTGTGCAATATATGCATTATAGTTACTTCTTTTGCAGTTGAAAACAGAAGAGTCAAAGCAGTTTCCTTCCTCCTTTCTTTTAAAAGACTAAAAAACCCAAACAAACAAACCCCACTCCCCTAAAGCATTTTGAATTTCATGGGTCTCCTCAGACAGTCTCTTCCAATTCAACAACTGCTAATTGAAAGTATTTTTAAATATCTGGGTTTGACACTCGGAGTAGAGTCTCTGCATGGAGAAGCTACAGAATCAGCTTCTGTCTCTCAGAATCATGAAATACTGGACGACTGCCAGAACTTTTAGATTGACCAAGGGGACATGCTTCAAGTAAAAGCAGCTAGGTCCTTCCCGAACTCAGCTCTAGATTTGTAGAGATGTTATGCCAAAAATAAATCACAAATTATTTTTCACGAGACTCACCGAGGCTGGAACCGGCTCTTGAAATTCAATGCTCAGCTCGTGACAATACAGGTACAGCAGGAGACGTTCACATTTCTTACAAAGAAATAAACAGCTTCACATTAATACCCTTAATTTAACCTCAGCCCAGAAGTTCATATCTCCCTATTTTCAATAGGTTTGTACTTTATCAGCTTAGTTCTAGAAAATTTAAATGCAATCCCCACAAGCTTAATCATAAAATGTAAAGTTCTAGCAGGGCACTGTTGAGAAAGTAGAACACACCCTTACTGTTCACATAGCAGAAATATACTCCCTTTTTGCTTTCTTCTTCCTCAACAAAAGCTCAGGGCTAAAGTCAAACATGAAGAGGCACTCTAATACACAATCAAATAAAAAACCCAAACAAACATCAAACTACAATTGCTTTTGTCCAACCATAACTGCATGTAACAGGAAAGGACTTAGTTGCAGACTTTTATTCTTTTCACCATAAGACAAAATTAAACAATTGGAAACCAAAACCAGAGCGTTTCTATGAATTCCCTCCTGAAATATTTTTCTTTCCTTTGCTTGTAATTCCCTTGGAGGAATTTGATTTGATAATACTCTAACATGTTATGCATAGGCTGAGTGATAAAGCTGAAAATAATTCTTACCGTCAAGGTCACTACACCTTCCACAAAAATGCAGCTAAATACTTCTAGCACCTCTCACAGCATGAACTTAACACACCAAACTTACCTAACTATTTTTATGAAGGTTCTATCAGTGTTAAATGCAAAGAACTTCTAATTAAGAACACTGAAGGGGTTAATGCATGTTAAAGGACATATTTAAATACAGAATGTGTGTTTACATGCAAGTTTCAGCTACTACAGACCCAATGTGATGGAGCACTCCTACACAGTCACTAACACCTAGACACATGGTCACAGTAAGAAAAACCTCATTACCCATTTTGGTATATTTTGCAAAAGCCACAACTGTATTTAATTTGCTGCAGCCACAGCAAAAACATCTTCAAGAAACAGTGGGGGACAGGTAATGTGAGAAAGCATGTTTTTCTAAGAAACAGATTCCTACAGATTTGAGACATACCCTTTGGTCCACAGGACTCAGGCCTTGAGCTGTTTTCCCCTTCTTGCTGTGTTGTGAATTGTCACAATCATATTCTACTTCTGGCTTGCTCAGATCTCTGCAGAATGTACATATCCACTCTCCACTAAACAGAAATAAATACAATTATTCCAGATATCCAGGGACAAAGTCTCATCAGTGATGACTACAAGGATTTTTTCATTAGCTCTTACAGATTGACGTTGTACCGCGGTAAAGACTTGGGATATCCAAAGATAAGGAAGAACTGTTAATGCTCAAGATAATTCTGCCAGTCAAGGCTATTTTTCCCGCCCTCATATTCCTCTCCCAAGTATGTTCTAATACTTTACAAAATCTTTCTCACCGTTACTTTAAAATGAACTTTACATAATAGAATCATACTTTCAGAGACCATATGTTCATCAGATAAACACTGACCAGTTGCAAAGAATTCTGACAGGCCTTTGAAATGTTAGATTTTTTACCTGACCAGAAATCAGCCAGGACTAGCTGATGTTGAGGATGAAACACCAGTTTTTGTACTCTATTGAAATTTACCATATGAATGAGACCACAGAGCTGTTCTCAGGAACCATTACGCTGTTTCTGGTACCTTGGAAAGCTGAGGAGTGTCGGTACATGACAAGTTAGGTGAAACACCTTTGGGCATTTTTCACAACATAATAGATCCCCTCCATTTTGGCATACAGCACACCAGTCTTCATTTGGATCATCATCTTTGTTATTGCCTTCTCCTCCAATTCTAGTCGATCGGTGCATTAGACTCCGCACTGGGGATTTTCCATTTACAAGGCTATGTCCAGACTGTTTGCAACTTTCACTTAAATCTCCTGGTTCAGTTTTCACATGATTTTCAAGACTTCCTAATGCTTCCAATTCACTTTCCAGATGCAAGTTAGTGGACAGTGGTGGCGTCAAGCTGCTCTCAGGACTGCTCAGCTGAAATTAAAGCAGCACATGAAAATCAGAGAGTCAATTTTACAAGGGCATATTTCTTCATATGTTGGAAGTCAAAAGCCATCCACCATTTAAAGGTACTACATTTCTATCCCAAGATAAGTAGCAAATCATTATGAAGACCTGAGGTGCAACTACTTTTTCACAAGTTCCTCTTTTCAAGAACAGACTCATGTCTACTGATATGTAACATGACAAACTTTCAGCCAAACACACTGATAAATTGTTAAAAATATACTTTCACAGTCATTGTGACAAATCCTCAAATCCACCACCATGCTCCCAGTACACAGTCCTACTAAATCAAGCGTAGCTGAGAAACACTGAAAATATTCACTCGCATAAATATTTTATATATGCTCTGGCATAAGAATTTCTGACTGATTGGAAGATTTCTCAATGTAGTTCCATACGTATGAACGTTCAGGAACTACTAACAATTGGTGACTTACAGCTTTTATTAGTTATGGATTAAAAGCAGCAAATATGCTACACTGCTGGAGGTATTTCATTTTAATAGCTAAAGATAAGATGTACATGAGAGACTGTCCTGAGCCTGGCAGAGCATAGTATTTGAGGATATAAAAAAGTCTTCAACATGGACCAAGCTGAGATTACGTTCTGTTTTCTATCAGACTACTTTCAACCTATCGTAACACGTAGAACTGGCAAGGACTGGGTGTGTTTTGCATTCTCATCACTAGGTCAAGTCCTGTCCAAACCAGGAAGGGAAAGGTCTGCCATTACTGAATGTTTATTTGTTCAACATGAGCCAGCAAGCTACTGCACAAGTCCTGTGCCTATGTCACAAACTCCCAGTAATTAGCAGTACTACAAAAACAGACAGCTCAACACTCAAGCTGGCCCATACTTAAAGTTCAGACGTACTGCCAGAGAGCAAAATAGCTCTCAGTCTTCAGGGCTGTTAACAGAACATGAGGCTTAAGAGCAAAATTGCTTTATTATTTCCAAATTCTTAAACATGCTGCAAGGAAAACCATAACATACTGTTGCATTAACTAACTTTACCATGCAAGCACTCCTCCTGCCATCCTCTGTTTTTTCCTGTTTTACTGTTCCTGAGAAACTGCATATCTCTTCCTCTGTCCCTGGCTCTTGCTTCACTTTCACCTGGTCAGACTTGAAGTTAACGCTAGTTTTCTCAGCAGTTCTGCCCGAGGAGCCACAGCTAGAAAGATACCAGCACATAAATAAGAAGAAAACTCATCAGAGCAAATACATTTATGTGATGTTTCCTGAATGTTTCCAAAGGCAAAGCATGTTAGAACATTCACAACATAGTTCAAGTTTCCAAGAGAGCAGAGAATCTTAGTGAAGGGAAAAGAGAACAGGGGAAAAAAAAGAAAAAAAAAAAAAAAAAAGAAAAATCTTCATGTAAGCATTCTTCCATTTCTGGGTTACAATTATATATATTAAAGCCCTATTGACCCACTGCAAATTCATTTTTTGAATTCTTCATGTCTGATTTTGCAGCCTGGCAGGATTACATAACACACTCACCTTCCTCTGCTACCTGTGCTGGAGGCACTGGGTGGCCTCACAGGAGTGTGGGAGTTGGATAAACCTGCAAAGAAGCAGCACAGAAGTTGATCTGGTACAAATTTACATTCTGCAGTAAAATAAATTACTAGTGTTGAGTAACACCAGAAGTGCTGCTAGAATATCCTCATTTAATAATTCACATAAGTCAGCTGCCCTCTCAGTGATTTAATCAGAACAAAGGCCTAGTACACCACATTAAATAATAAAACCCGCACTGTCCCAATAATTATTTCACCTAATCCAAACAGAGCTATAGCCCTCAGCCCATTAAGCCCTCAAATTTTATCCACCAATATAGTCAAGAAAAGTAAACTATGTTTTGCATGCAGGTTTTGAGAAACAAAAGTTATGCTACTGCAACCATTCATTCACAGAATCTTACAATAATCTTGCAGAGAGAAGACTAAGAGAAATACATCTCAAATGACTGAAATCAGCTTCTTACTAGAAGAAATGGATATTTTCAATGTTTAAATAACTCAACATTTGTTCACATGCATCATGAAAGCTCAATAGCTCTAGCATCAACTGGCTATATTTAGAATGACCTTGCACAAACGATTTTTGGGTGTAAGTATTTCTGTGACTAAGCTATTCTATAAACAGACTTCCCAAACCTCAGAATGGTCTAGTCAGCCATCGCTTGGGGGCAATAACTGAACTATGTCTTCTGATGCACAAAAAAAAAATTGTGGTAACATCGGACAAAAATACAGCCTACACACGTGTATCTGGAAAACTGCATTCATGCGCTGGCAGTTTGTTACTGCCATATAAAGGTATTTCTGAAAGTAAAATTTAGATTTCCAGAACAATTTATTTCGGAGCAAAATAAATTTTCAAATAACAAAATCTCACTTCCTTTTTGGCAGGAAATGGTAGGTAATTATTTTCACCAGAAATTCCCATCACTTTCTAGAATCACTAGAAATACTCATCACATTTACCTGATGACCCTGGAGATAGAGCTGAAGGTCCTGGGGAGGGATTCATGGTACTTGTAGGTTGTGGGGGTAGGTGGCTGCCTGTAATGTATCTACTTAGGAGGTTATCTAAGTTACTTGAACCAGCATCTTCAAGCTAAGAAGCAAAAACAAAAGCCTGAATCAGAGAGGTCTAATTAAAGTTTCTTAACAGTTCCAAATATTTAAACTGTTATCAGTATCTTTACTAGAATTGTTCACTATCCCTTCAAGGATTCAGGATATCAGCAAACATTTTTATCAGTTTCGTACAGAGATCAGTCTTTCAAAACAGAAACCCACAATCAGAAACTTGAAGTAAAATTTTTCAAAAACTCCTAAATACCTGAGTTCTTTCAGTATGGTCATTGGCTGCACTTACTCTAGCTCATTCCAAACTTTTTGGTTCTCAGATGTTCAGTGTGTTAGTCATATAAATGGTGTTAGTCATACAAACTACCAGACTACCGATGTTGCCAGAGTTATTCCACAATTAAGATATTAAGGGAAACCATGAACTTGCTTTTCCTGAGCATGATGTGAACTCTTCCTCCCATTCACTTTTTACACAGATTTTAGTATCCACTGAAAGCAAGGGAACAGGCACCCTATTACTTTAACTGCTTAAAGCTATCAACTGCAAGACAGTATAGTTGCAAATAATATGTTTGAAACACATCGTATTCAAAGTGGGTTTTTTTGACTGTGCAAGCAACTTGAAAGACCAATAGCTTCCTATCCAACTCTTTCATCAACTAAAATCCATAGCAGCTATTACACAAACAGGTATGAAAAAAAAGAGCATCTTCACAGAATTCTGCATTTTCAGAGCATCCAGAAGTTGCATGTTTATGTTTTACTATCCCACTATTTCTAACTCAGTGCATCATGAACTTTTGACATCTACAGCTCAATCAGTCATAATTAGTTGTACTTGTGTTTTGTTCTAATGACTAAACAAACCTTCAACACTGTAGATCAATCACATTCAGAGATGTGATCCTTTTTTCCCCCCATTATTCTTATGTCAGCAAATTACCTGCAGCCTGTGGTGGTGCAACCCTTCTCGAGTCACTTGGTGCGACCCTCCGCTCCTGGGCTACAGATCAGCCCAGGATGAGTTAGGAATGGATTGCAAAGGCGGTGGACCCAAGCATTGAGACACCCCCTTTATGTACCTGTCTCCTGTTTTCCCCATTACTGTAAAGAGTAATAGCAATCACTCACCTCCTGACAACCCAGTACACCTGTGCCCGCGTCAGAGTCCAAAGGGGCTGATAACAGAATTTCAAAAAAAAAAAAAAATCTAAAAATTCTGGGCCTGCATAACTAGTGGAAAGCATCAGAATTGATTTCATCATCTGAGTCAGGCCAAAACAGAGAAGTACCTGACAAAAGTCAGTCATCTTGGACCCTATGAATAGCGACCCTAAACGAGACCCATTGAACTCCTGGATGGCAGTGGGCTGTGACCGCACACACATGTATTTCACTGGATCCAAAGATTTCTACATTTTGCATGTTTTCTGTTTATGCATATACATTGATTTAAGATATCCTGTAGTAAGTTAATGTGAATCTTGTCATTCTCTAATCCGTAATTAAGTCGCTGTTTTAGTCATAACATATTCTACCGAATCACTTTGTTAATCTTTAAATTGGTTAATAATTAAGTGCTGCTAAATTCAACCTTCGATTTACCTCACACCATTAATACATCTTGAATTGCTGCTAAATTGTAACCATGTGAAATATTTCATCTGCAACAAGCCTCATGAGAAAACTGAGCATACAACTCCTGAACATGACTCTCTGCAGATTAACAGTGAAAGAGTTGCTACTGGTATTACAGCAGATCATCTGTTTGGATGAAATCTACATTTTGTTTCTCAGGCGACTGTTTCCTGCATCATGACTGAATCTCCCATACTTTATACGGACACTTCCATGTAAACATCCTGTTCTCAGAACTAAGCCTTCATCCTTCCCTACCTGGCCTCCCAAACACTCCTGCAAAAAAGTATTACTTCTAATTTCTGTGCCTTAAATTATGCTTCTGATCTCTCCAAACAAGCTTGACTTCATCAAAATCTGCCTCTGCTGGTGTGCAGTACCCACTGCCTCTCTGGGCACAGAGCACGGGGCACGCTCTGCAGTTCCAAGTCAGTGAGTACCAGCAGTATGCAGACAAAGTGAAAGCTACAGAAGCAGCAACAGCCACACTCTGTGCAAGCAAGAATTTCCAGGCAGATGCCATCACAGCTCAAGATTAATCACAGAGGCCAGCTTAAGTGTTCTGCAGCACTTTCCAGGATCCAACAGTAATGTAAAGGCTGGCCTCTTGCATGCAAGGCAATTATTACAACCTCACTAGTAGGGTAGAGAGGAAATGTGCAGAGAGTAGGGCAGTAGGGCACTTTTTCTCTGTACTTCCTGCATTTGATTGTTATGTTTACAAACACCTCAGGGAAGTGCCAAGCAACTTGAACTTTGAATAAATCACCATTCAGGGCATTTGACACGGGTGACTACTCACCTGTTCTAGTGATATCTTCCCATATGATAGTCTTGTGAAAGAAAGGAAGTGAACACGGTACTGGGGATTAATGAATTTAAGTATCATACTTCAGGACAGCCATTAAATACTGATTAATCTAATGTTAACACAGGTTGAGCAGGTCAGCCCGATTAGTGAAAATATTTGCATGCCCAAGTCAAGGGCTGAAGATTTTAATTCTTTGATTTTAAATGATAACTAATATACCATTCCACAGACAAGTACTGGTATTCAAATAAAAAAGATACAGAAGGGAAGTAGATCATTACTTCACCCATGAGTAAGTAGCTGATCTTCTCCACTGACCTGGATGGGTGGGATATCCGGCAGGGAAGGCAAATTCTCTGGGTTTGTTACAGAAGGAATGAGTTCGACTGCTGTAACAGATGGACTTGTTGGACCACGGTTTGCACTGGCCATTGTTGCTGTAGTAGGACTAGTTGGATTAATAGCGGTGTTGTGCACAGAAACAACTGGAAAAGGCCCCGCGTGCCCAGGGTTAGAATGCTGCAGGAAGAGAGAAGAGACCATGATTGCATTACAGACAAATCAGACAGCCACTGCATGTAAAACTGCAACACTTGCATTATATCAGAGTCCTCAACAAAAAATCTGGGACAATGAACATACAAACTCTATCAAAATAACCTGATAGCACTGAATGCAAAGCAACTGCTATTTTTATTTACTTGGAGAAAAAAAAATATATTATGTGGCTAGATATTTAAATACAAAACACATCTTCCACCAAATTATTTTCATAAATAGAGAAGTTTACAGTCCATAAGTCCATCTACCAACTACTTTAAAAAAAAAAAAAAATTAAACATTTTAAGTATTATGAAGTCGTTGGTTTTCCAGTCACATTAACATTTTCCAGTCACATTAACATTCATTGTCAATAATTTTTATTCTTAATGGTATGCAGAGCTCTGCATCACGCTTCAGGTTTGAATTTAAAAGCACTTTAGAAAAAAAAAATACTGTTTCCCAAAACTAAAATGCAATACAACACTACAAACATTAGAATTCATTTTCATTCTTAAGGTTCAAATTTTATGTTTGGCAAAACCGTCACAGTACAGTATGCAACATGGAAAAGCATATAAGTGTGTGCAGCTGTGAATCACAAGTGTCACAGATAAACACATCTACAGCTGGAGGTATCATCTACTGTAATGAAAGTTTGGCACAATGGCACAAATGAAGCGTGTACACAGGATATACTTGTCTTTGAAGGTGAGGTTGCATCATGGAGTATTGTGGTCCATTGTGGCGTGGTATTCCTGGTATACGAGCAGCATTCTGAGCCATTCTCATCTGATGTGCTTGGAAAGCCCCACAGTTCATGTTACCTCTCTGCATGGTCTGCATGCTGATCAACCTGGGAGGCTGCAAGGGTTTTTGTTTTTTAAAATTTTTGCTTTTAACATGGAAAAAAGAAGCCAATCTCTTTCCACAGTAGTAGGTTTACTAGTTACATAACAAAGAAAAGCCAATAGCCGTCACATTTACAGTATGGCAAATTTCAAAAGATTTCGGCTAATAAATTGCTTCGTAAGTTTATATTCAATAGGGCAGTTTTACGTCTCGGTGTTACGGCAAAAGGTGAAATAAGAACATATAAGATACTCACCTGCTGCTGTAAGACTTGTGGACTCGTCTGCCTGGGAACTGACCCAGCTGGCTGTCCCATCCTCATCTGCTGCAGTTGCTGATGCTTTTGTGCATACACTTGTTGCTGCATATGCTGAAGTCGGAGCTGCGCTAGATTGATTTGTCCTGGAGTTTTGTTGATGTGGTTTGTTCCTGGAGGAGCTTGTCCAACGACTACGTTAGGAGTGTAACTAGGAGTTGGTTTATTTTCAATGACAAGGTTACCTAAACAAAACAAGAAAGATCTAGTAAACAGCTACATCATCATCCAAAGATTGGTAAATGCAGAATACACAGATATTTCTAATTCAGTTTCCTCAGGGGCAGTAACAAAGTAATTTAATTTCGAAATTTTCTTTTCAAGTCTCCATAATCATACATGAAAGAAAAGAAAATTCAGACTACAAAAAGAAGAAACTGCAAAACTAAAAACATGATCTGTGATAAAGGGTGAAAGAATTGGAATTGCATAGTCTAAAAGATGAAACAGAGATGACTGTTCTCTGTATTCACGACAAACAAACAAGATGATAACTAAAAAACAAATACACCCCAAACCAAACACCAAAACATATTGAGCATAAAGCTTCTATACCTAGGGAAGCAAAGCCCAGGAAAAGATACGTGGAGGACAGTGGAGAGTGTCCCACCACTGAATGACTAAGGACAGGTTATACAAACATGACACAAAACACTGCTGCAAGCGAGTCCTGCCTTGATACAGTGTCATGGACCATACTGCCTCTCTAGCTATCTGTAGTCCTATTTTTAAAGGCAAAGGGCAAAAATATTGATTTTTTTTTTTTTTTTTTTTTTTTAATTTGAACATGTACTTATTGGAGTCCGCATGCCACTTTTTATTGAGGTTGACAGCTTCTGTTTTCTATATAAGCTTCCTTCACCTGCCCCAGGTTCCTAGTCAAACAGCACACGAAGCTCTGTTCTGGAAAGTCTTGTTTTTCCCTTCTTGACTAATCTCCAAGAGTAACAGCACTTAAAAATTGCTTGAGGAACTGCCCATGTAGGAACAGTGTCAATTTTAAATCATTACTTATACAACAAAAAGTTTTTTATTGTGCACATAAGTCTCCTTGACTAAAGACAGGAACACCAAAACCTGGCTCAGAATAAGAAGTGAGTACACACAAAAGCATCAGGAAGAGCAGATATTTTTATCAAATTTTCTATTAGATTTTTATCCAACAGAAAAGTTCAACAATAGGCACAAACAGATCCCTCCATCTCACTGCGTTCTCCCCATTCTAGCTCACCTCCTGTGTTCTCTCATTCAAAACAACTTCTTTGAAAAGTCTAAGTGATTCACGTGGAAGAAAAACTGACACTACACCGCTGCAGGATAAGGCAATAATAAAGAGGCTAAGATATAAACCCCTTACATGCTTAACAGAGCGCGTTATTACTGCACCTGACAACAGCCAGCAACATGCAGTAATCGTAACTGGAAATGCCCAGTGATCCCAGCTGTCACACTAAGTGCTCATGCAGAACAGGAGTGCTCCAGGCTCCTGTCTCACCAAGTTCCAAGTCTCCAAGCTCCCATGGCAGATAATGCTTTAGGGCAAAGGAGGAACAAACAGCTACACTGGGAAAAACTACTTAACATAGAAAAGGCTACAGCTATGGTGCTGTAACCTACTGTGTGGCAGTTGCAAGCAATGCACACACGGGAACAGCAGTGTATCTCCCATTATAAGGCTCTGGTTTTCTTTACCTTTATAATGTGTCAGACATTTTAGAATTCAAAACTAGTTAAATATTGCTTATTAATTCACTTACCTTTCCAGCAATTACATGGACTGGCTTGGTACTTAGCCATGAACTGGGCTCATACCAACAGTCCTGCTAATTATGCTTGTTCACATCAACTTCCACTACATTAAGACATCTAGTTATTGCTCCATATGCAGCTAGATACAACGTTCAGATACGCAAAACTCATTCTATTTACTTGCCAAAAAAGCTTATTCCAAAAACCCATTTAGTGCTAGTGTGTTACACCATAACTATCAGAATCACTTTACTAGGAGGAAAAAGAACCACTCCTAAACCATTGCCATTGGAAACCAAAACCTGTGGAGAAAGCTTTGCTAAGCGAAAGAACAGTGCAGATAAGGAGGGTAATCAGGACTGGATGGGTTATGCTTTGGTCTTCTGCATTAAGAGATGTATTGCACTCCAATGCATTCATGTTGGATGAACACTCCCAACTCAGTTCATTTTTTCCAGTAACACAGAATAAACAGACACAGTTTTCTCACCTAAATTGACGACGTTCTTTGCCCAGAATGTAGGGTCACAATGGAAGCGTATTGCTCCATTGGCAGCTGGGACAGGATCACAACGTGCCTTTAAAATGTGACGTAACTGGAATGTTATCTAATGGAAAGCAAAAACAAGACTGTTGATGCCAATGAAATAAAGAATAAGAACATGAAGAAGTGTGCATTTGCCCAGCAAGTTTAGACTGCTGGATCACCAACAAGGACTGACAATAGCAAGCTTCGTTGTAGCCTGGAAAGTACTCAACTCCCCAGGAAAATCATCCAGTACACAACTGATTTTTTACTCAACTCAGAGGCTTACAGAGAAGTAGTTACACAGTAATACTACTTCTGCAATGACTCAAGTGAAACACTGAGGTGACTTTACAGAGCTTGATGCCATTCCTTCTACGATAAAACTGTTAAGTCCTTAATTTATGAAAAGTGATGTACACATTGGGAAATTTATCCCATTATTACAGAAGGGGTTTTTTTGTTGTTTGTTTTTTTTTTTTTGTAAATGAAGCATGAACAACTCCTTGTCTCTTCCTTGGATACAATCTAGTGAAGCTGCACAATATTCAGAAAATTATTTTGACTAAACATTCTCAGTACCATACAGACAAGTTAGAGGATGCTCCCTTACCAGCCGTTTACTGTACAGCAAAGCAGTACTGCTGCCACTTGCAATGGCCCAGTTCGTAAAGTTCATCACGTGCTTCACTTGCCGTGAAAGACCAGTGATGTCATTTTGTTGTTGTATTAACTTCATCTGTCTCTCCTTTGTTACATTCTACAAAGAAACAAAAACTTTATTACATTGAGAGCTTCAGATTTGTAAGGAAAATGTAAACCGCTATCACAGTTCTTAGAGCAAAAGAAAAACGTCACAAGCAAAGCAGCTTATACTAGTGCTCATATTCAGAGTGACCAGAGCTATCAAGTAATAATTCTCTATTATTGCACTCTACCATTCTTCCCAGAGGTATCCAAGTGCAGGGAAAATAGTGGTCTCAGAGAAGAGCCTCTGCTCTATCCCACGGAAATATCAACTACTAAAACAAGAACAGTTCTCTTCCTCATGTTGCCAGAGGCAAAGTAGCACAACAGAGAACTGGGAGAGCGACCCAGACTGCGGTCCACCGAAACTGCCAGCTCCGTATGGGTGGTGCCCCGGCATTCCTGCAACTGCCACCACAGGAGCAGCAGAGCAGCAACTGGAGGAGATGGCAACACAGTGCCCCAGGTACTCTGAACACCAGCTCCTATGCCAACCAGAAATTGCCTCTAAACACCTCCTGAGTGCAGCAGGTAAACACAGCAGCCCCATCTCCAAGAAGTCTTCAGCCTTTGATAACGTGCCAGCTGTAAATGTTGCGCTAAAAGTCTGGGTTGCAGTATTGAATCTTCAGGATTCAAATTGAACAATACATGATTGGGCAACTGTTACAACCTCACAAAAAAGGAACATTTCCAATGGAATTTTTCTAGCTTGTATTAAATGCTAAGTAAACAAGAAAAAAAACAAAATTCAGTTACTCGTGTAATTTTAAATTATTTATTTCACTCCTGATTAAATACTCTTTTCTTCCAGGAATACTCTATTTCATTGCCAAATAACTGTTCCTTAACCAGAAGAAATCTGTCATTAACTTGATCTTAAATTTTTCAGTCACATCATGGTAAACTAGTAGTATGCTATGAACTAACTTCTTATGATAGATTTTGTCTCTTCAAATAAAAAAAAAGTAATCACAAGTTAAATTTTCATAGATTTGAATAGAAGTCAGAATATAATTATGAATGTGCTAGCTGGAAAGTATGTTTAAGGTCATTGCCTCCTCTACTACGTGTTGTAGTTCAGCCCCTATCAGAACCAGCCCAATCTTTATAACTTAAAATACCAGCATTACATCTTCATGTACAAATAAGTAAGACCACCATGTCTTTTAAAACCTAGGTGTACTAAAGTGCCAGGATTTGTTAAAATCCTGTTATGAAAATTACTATAGACACAAATAGAACAACTGCCATTAGGACCATCACTATCTTAGCAGCAAAGCAGTCAACATGACACTAGGAGTGAAAATAAATACCAGCCTGTTCACCTCCCTGCTCCTTTCCCCTGCTGCCACCACCCGACGCAAACAAAAGGAGGGAAACTGATTTTAACAACCTAGCACAACGAACAGAGCAAAGAATGATGTCAAGTTGCAAATACACTGCATCGCTTCATTATGTGCTCAATACAAAGTATACAGGGGTGTCTCTAAGAGTTCACACTCTGAAGAAAAACTTCTAGACAAGGTATCAGAAGACAAAAAGAGGCAACCCAACCATAACAGTGCTAATACATTTACATGAACCTTACAAAGCTGAGGAAAACACCTAGATTATACACACCTTAGAATTATGTTATAACATAGAAATATGACAAACAGAATATGGAAAGGAGATTTTTCAGACAGTCCTTTATGATGAGCCTGATTCTGAATGAATCGGAGGCATAAACATAAAACTAAACAAGCCACAAGCTCTAGCTAGTCAAAGGATAAACAACAGATTTACCTCCAACACACTGTTCATAGCCAATATTAGCATTGCAACACCTGTGGTCACACCAAACAAACTTTCCAATCATGGAATGCGAGTTCTCAACAGGGGACTGGGAACAGTGAACACTACTATTATTTTTTCTCTTAACTGTACCTCTAGATGCTGTAAGAGAGATTTTCCCTTTTTATTGATTTCATTGATGAGGGTGAATATAGCCACTTTGATTTCCTGTTCTACTCGTTTGTTAGTTTCATGTACTTCTTTTATCCTAAAAAAAAAGATAAATGTATTGTTACGCAGTCACTTATACTATGCAGCCAAATAGAAAACACCACAGGCATCTTCCCACTCTTGAAGAGTGAAGGAGCAACTTCTGTATTGAAGATGTTCAAATAAGTGCAAAATTTATAGCTTGATTGATTTCTAACAGAGAAATAATCATTAATCAACATTTTCAAAAGAGCCATCTAAATTTAAAGTTTTTGAAAAAGATTTAAACAGTCTGCAGTCAAGACCTCAATTAACAGCCTCTGCTTTACTTAAAACAATATGAAACAGTCCTTGTGGTTTATACACTTTATTTATATATTTACATATACACGCACAGAGACATACCCAGCCAAGACCACACGTGTGTGTATATACACATATATATTTATCTCCATATCATGTCTCTTTCACCAAGAAGAATTTATATACAATGCCTTAAAGTTTTATGCTATTGTATATAAACCAGAAAGGAAGTCAACCTGAATTTCAGATGGGCCCCTCCATCTCTCCAAAAAAAGCTTGTAACAAAAAGGTTATTACTAACCAATACACAATAAGGACACAAATATTTCACTAATAATGTTGCCTGGCATTAGTCTACATCATTGTCTTGTGCTTTACTACTACTGCCTTTCACTTGTTTATACCTCATACCTCTTCATCATTTCCATCACTGTCATTCTTCCTTGGTTTTAGAGTCTTAACTTCTTCAGACTCAAGCAAATCGTCTTGAGCTCTGTCCACAGAATTTGAAATATAGCATTTCTTAAACTCCACTGCAAATAGTGGATTTATTTCATCCTATTTTGCCTTAATCTAATGACAACATAGTGCTGCAGCAGGATTTACTTAACTTGTAGGAGTCAGAGACAATACCTTGCCATGAGCCAGTCTGAGTGTAAAGACTTAAATTGTCCTTTTGTAAAGGGCTTCTTCGCTGCTAGATCAAGCATCTGACCTTGTGATGTCATCCATTCTGATACGATCACAAGACCAATATTCATTTGTCCGACTACGACCTTCATTGTTGTTATCAAACGCCCTTTAAGGCACCTTGGACACACGTGCTTTTTCGTGACAGCACAACCTGGTCTTCTACTCCACAAAACATTCAACCAACCCTTCACTGATCAGCAGGCACCCACCCTTGGCTTTGGCACCTAACAGTTATGCCAGTAGGCAGCTATTCCTTCAACACTCTTTCACGCTTCAAGATCACATATGATGGCAATTTCATACCATCTGCTAACACTGATAACATTATTGTAATACTTTTTTCATTTCCTGAAGTTTTTATGATTATGCCCTACACTTCACCGCAGTAACTGAATGGCATATCAAAGTAAACTAGTGCATCACTTGCACTACCCTTTTGGCTCATGATCTTCACACAATCCAGTACATGCTGCAGAAATTCACTGAATCTTCAGTGAAGCCTGAAACTCTTAGGCAAGAAAACATTACAATGTGTTATTCATATATGTACCACCCATTATAGGCCTCAGTTTAATTCTCTCTCATGTAACTAGGTTTCTGCCTCTTCTTAAAGCATGTAACAATTCTACAGCTTGTCCTCCTGCTTGTCGACTGTGTCCTCTTTCGGGTCCCTTCAAAGAGTTCCGTGCCAAACCACCACAGATTTCCATTTTCATTGCTTCCATCTTCACACATTTGATGCTTCATGTTCATGTTGTGTCTTCTCCTTCCCTTACAACTCTCTCTCTCTTCTCTCCTTTTTTTTTTTTTTTTTTTTAATGTACATGGTACCACTAGGAGTTAAAAACTTGCACCAGAACTTCTCCTTACATCTCTGGTACACTTCCTTCTACCCTTTTACTTCCCATCTCCAGATGACCTGTCATTTTGCAAATGACTTAAGAGCTGCAGAAGGCTCACAAAACTACTGAGAATCACAGAGGAACTCCCTGACCTCCAGCACACCACACCACCACAAATGGGTGAAAAGCCAGCAGTAATCATGTGCTCTCTCTGTCTCAATGTTCATTATTCTGTATGACATTGAATTAAGGCTAATCCTGGAATTTTTAAGTTAAACTACCTAAGGAAAAATTTGTCTTCCTTTCAGGTAAAAAAAAAAACAAAAAAACCCCACACCACACAATTTACTATTCAATTTGAAAATAAGTTTTTGTTACACTGTTATCAAAGAGGCATTCATATGAAAAATAGAAGTATTTAAAGAAAAAATAGTTTGTCTCTACAGCCAACACTTCTGTCACCTAGAGCAGAACTTAACAGAAACCCTAAGACAGGTTTGCTTTGCCTTTTTTATTCCCGCCCCAAGTGTAACAAATGTGTCACATCTTTGGTTCTACTCAACATTGACATAAAAGACATTATCTTTGACATTTATTTCTTGTAACAATGTCCTACAGATGCACAGTACTGTAGGGAAAAAAAAACATTCAGAAATGTAATTAAGTCCAATATCACTAAAGATACAGAATCAACTAAGATGTATTATTCTAGTCCCATCATTCATTTTACTGTGATTCATTAAAAAGGCAATGTAATAGTTAATCCTTTTGAGGTACTTACCTATTCTGAACTTGGGTAGCTGCAAAATTTACATAATTCTTCTTCTCAAGAAGTTTTGCCAACAGATTCTCAATTGCACCCTTCTGGTTCTGAAAAGCTTCTTCCAGAAACTGATACCTTTTCAACACACAGAAGATAACAATTACCAAGGAGCAACATGGTGAAACTAAGAGTTCCCAGTTTAGATGTAAACCTGTAACATTTTGAAAAAATACGAGAAAACATATAGAAAAATCAAACTATATGTGTGCCGATCACTGTGCAAAATGTTTCAGTACTGATAAAACTGCTTGTAAGTGTCTGGAAGACTGACCCTCTGTGGGTCACTTATTATTTCCAACTACCCAGGGAGGAGACAATGCACCGTGTCATTTCACTAGACAGCAAGCCATGGAACACCAGCTAAAGGAGATATCGGAAACTTCAGAGACTTTGACAAATCATTTTATTAATGTTAGATGAGGAAAATGCACTAACAGCTTAAACACATTAAATGATTTTTTTAAAAAAATTATCCCTGAAAAACAGTTTGTCAGTTGAGATTATACTGCTCATATTAACGGAATTAGTTTAATCTGAAAGAAAATATTCCTGTTTTTAAAAACTTTTTTTTTTTGGGGGGGTACTTTCAAGTGAAGAAAGTCCTTCAACCAAACAGCTACTGTATCAAAGGCACCTTCCATTACTTCATGTGAAAAGACTGCAAAAGTATCTACTTCAAAGGAAAATAATGAAATTATTGCGTTTTCCTAACATACTACACCTCAGAAGAGGAATTAACAATGCAAGAGAAGTAAAACGCCAATGTTGAAAATGACAAGGGGAATTAAGTAGCTCTAAGTTTTCACCTTTTCTGATCAACTGCTCAACCATCAACAGATTCCTCCCAAAATCCAAGATTCCTATCAGTCACTTGCCACTTCTTGTCTTTGCAGTACATAAACTTTATGCTTCTGAAATACAATTTGTTACCAGTAGGGAAAACTTAAGTTCCCAGAATATCTTCCCTTCCTCACTATGCTAAATCTCAACATTCAAATTGGCAGAAAACTCCCACAATTCAAGTCAAGCGTCTTATAAGCTGCATTAGAAGTAACCTATACTATCTCCCAAACACAAGTAGCTTCATCTTTTGCCAAAATCTAGGGGTACACTACAACCTAATCTAACAGGACAAGACTGTTAAGATGTATGATCACATTTACCATAACACTGTTTCTTGATTCAAATTACTCACAAATATGATAACAGAGACTTAGGCAAAGAGAACATCACTCAAAATAAATGGCTTTGCTCCTGTTCATTCAGTTTGTACCAGTAACAGACAAGTTTCAACTACAAGTTTAGATTTCTCAGTCTCAATGTTAGAATGTTGCTTTTTCTAAGGACAGTCTCAAGTTCTTGCAGTCAGACAGCATCACAAGATTTTAGGTATGGTAATGCAAAAAAGTAGCACTACTGAAGAGCAAAGGCCACAAAATTTATATGTTTGGAGATTTGCAGATTTTCTAAAACTATTTTCACTAAGTTGAAAAATCAAATTTCCATTTTAAGGAATGAAAAAAAAAAAATAAAATCTACACTTACCTAGTACTGCTAAAATTTTGCTGTAGCTCATCCTACAGCCAAAAGACTGTTTGAGTTTTTTTCATTATTGTATTGTACTTCCAGCCTCCAAAGTGTGTCGATTGAAAACTACCTAAACTAGAGGAACCGCACACCAATAATTCTTTTACTTGAAATGCTAAACTGAACACTGGACCATGTTGCTACTGAAATGGTGATTCACCCTCCACTGGTGCAAGCTATTAAGGTAGCAGGTAAGAAGTAAACAGAAGATCAAAATCAATTTTTGTTTCCACTTGGCATGATCTTCCTTCAGTGATTTAGTGAACACCATAAAAATCTAAGTTGTACTTCATGGCAGACAAAGCAGTCACCCTAATCATCTGTAATTCACATCTGCAGGCAGAACAAATTTTAAAGAATATTCTGCAACAAAGCAGGTTAATAGCAAAGTAAAGAGAACAGATAAGTAAAACAAGAGATATCTGTTAATCAGTTAGCATCATGTGCAAAACAGATGCAAAGAAAGCAGTTCGAAAAAGTTCGTTAACATATCCTAGGAGATCACACTTTCTGGACAGTGTGTCTTTCGGGATATTTATGATCAAGCCTGTGAAAAAACAGAGCAGGAATATTCAAGGTTGTTAACACGTTAATAGTGCTAATTTCAAAAGTAAAAGCTCTCTATGAGGTTGCTGTAGCAGTCTATGAAATTAACCATTACTCTGGAAAAAAAACACTAAATTCAATACTGCAACATACTGTCAAGCTCCTTTGCAGAGAGAGAAGTGTTACTTGTAGACCGACTAGGAAAAGCAGTGCTGTAGTGGCTGATAAATACATATTTATCTCTGGATTCTCTAGTATAACACTGCAAAATACTTTTTCAAACATTTAAACAACTACAGACAGAGCTGCTAAAGAGTAGGAAGTTTTAACATATTTTAAGAGGTTCCAACTTTTTTTCTAGCAGCTAAGAGAAAAGCAAGCTCCAGAAACAAAACCCATCATGTCTTTTTACTTGGAATGAGGCAACTTTCAACCAACTAAAACTAAACAATTTTTCCCTCTGCAGTAGGAAAATATATCAATCTATTAGGCAAAATTTATCTCTTCCCTTACAAAATTACCTTAAATTGAAAGACTGTTGCATAATAAAATATGCTCTTTCAAAAAACTACCCAATCCATGACTCACTACATCCCATTTGCTTCTTTACAGGACCAGGTGTTCAGGGCTGTAGTAGTTTCTATTCAAGTCCTGAACACAGTGACAGCACTGCTAAACAGGCAAGTTAACACCTTAATCGCAGCAAATCACCTCAGACCATGTTGTTTTGAATCTGCTCTTAAGATACTAGACAAAGCTCAACCAATTGATTACTTAACATTTTCAGCACTCCATATGTTCTCCTTTGCAAAGGATCATTTCAGTCCAACAAAGTAAATACAGCAGTATTCAATGACACAACTGTTTTCAACCAATCAATTTCATCCTCTGAGAAAGTGCACCACAGGAATTAAGACATGGTAATATTTGTACCTGTGTTCTTTGTGTTCCAGTAACTGACAGTCTCTGCATGTCAGCCTGTCACATGTTTCACAGAAAAGTTTTAACTGCTCTTGTTTGTGGACAGGACAGAAAACAGGACGTTGACCAGATGCTCCCACGGCCTCTGTTTTTAAAAATAAACCATTTTTGCATTTTAAAATAAAATTTAGACAATCTGAAGAGCAAAACTAGTAACTTCCAAGCTAAGTAACAACCAAGAATTTGGACAGACAACTACAGACCTGTTCTCACTCTGAGATTACCATGAATACATGCTCACTGAAATATTTACAGTGCCAGTGATTTATAGCTGTTTCCGCTTTACTGTACTCAAAGAGAAGGAGGAATTCCTCTCCTATCACAAACACTCCAAAGACACTGGCATCTGTAAGAATGTAAAAACCGTACACACACACCATGATCGTGTACATGTGTTTAAAGATTAAATTGCAGGCAATTTCACCTCTAACACACTGAAGGATAGATCAAACCTTGCAAACTTTTATACTGTCAAATACCATAGGCTCTCTAAATTATCACTTCAAAACCTTTATAAACTTCATTAAGTCATATGCAACTGAAGTGGTAAATGCAAAGCAAACTTGCCTATGTTGTTACTTAAACCCCAGCTAAACTGCTTAACTTTCCACTTAAGCATATAACAGATAACGTCAAAAAATAGTTCCGAGTTTCCTAAAAAGTACTGCATGGTCTTCTAAAGATATTTTGAGCTTAGCACAGAGGAAAGCAGCCTTCGGAAGATACAGCAGGTAAGGTTTAAAACATGAATGTCTTCGTCAGTCTCCAATATTTCTGAAGCTTGTCATATCATGCAAGTTATTGTAAAGAAAGAGAGCTCAGGAATCTACAGCTGACACTCATTAATAGAAACTTAAAGTCTCCAGGATAAATCTTAACGTCGAACAAGAAAGAAGGCAACAAGCTCTTCTGAGAAAATGATGAACAGTCATTCCCCACAATCAGGAGAGTTACTAAAGCTCGTTGCACGTCAAGCAAAGGAAGGCTACACTCCTGCCTCATGCTAGCATACCAACTACAGGTTGAGCTTCCATCTTCATAAACACCAACCTAAATCTCTGACAGAAAGTGTACTTTATTGGCATAGCCATTTTTTATCACCTCCCCACTCATGTTACTGAAGGGGAAGCAGAGCTATAGTATCACCTTGACAGTGACAATATAGCACTTCTAAAGAAAACCAGTAATTCTTTGCAGGGCCCTGTAATTTGATTTCACCTCATGGGTTTCTCACCTACTAGGATTAACACATGTAAACTTAAATAGCTGTTATTTCTTATTAAACAATACTCATTAAAACATACAGAGAAACCTCTCCAGAAATTGTTTATTTGATAAAGTGAAATAAGACTCTTGTCTAAAAGAACTAAGCTCAACAGCAAACTCTTTAAACTAATATGATTTTGACAAGAGTTGGCAGAAAGCAAAGCAGTATTACTCCTTTGAAATGGCACAACGAAACAATCACGAAGATCTTAATGTATTTTAAACATAGAGAGCGAGTAAAATGTCAAGATCTATCTTCCAACATGATCAGGGCAGTCTGTCAAGTCATCTCGTGGTTTGCTGACAGTCTGAAGCACTTTCAGACACTCCTATCTGCCTCCGTTCCATCTGTCAGTAAAGGCATCAAGGTAGCTGGATTCAAAGTATTATGACATCTCCTGGGGACTCCAGGAAACCATCTCGCGGTTAACATCGTGGATTCCCGATTTATCCACAATGTTAAAGATTCTTGTAATCCCAGTAGTTGTAATCATTACAATTGTGTGTGCTATTGTTATAACTCAATGCTTTATTTCTTGTTGTTCTCAGCTAGGCTCTAAAATCGCAAGTCCACAGAAATACAAGTAAGGTTTGCAGTTAAAACAAAAGGAGGGAACGTTAAAGCCCATTGTCAGGTTCTCAGCTATGTCCTCTGTACAGCCCTTACCAAGGCTGTCACAGGACTGGTCGAAGCTAATCAGCAGATGACCAGAAAGACAATAGTTGATACATTAACCTTTACAGGTGTGTTTGCAGTGTCAATGAATAGGAAATCAATCAACTGATCTTTGCCTGAGTAAGTGTATTATAAGCTTTCCAGACCACAAGCCTTCAAAGCGGAAGATCATGAGACACGATGACCCAAGGATAACTTCTTTGAAGCAGAGCAGGAGCAAGAGAGAAGAAGCAGTTGTGCTGAGAATGCGAAATACTGTGGACATTAAGACTGATGAGTTCTAAGAACTGAAAAGACCATGTGGAAACTTTTGTGAATTTTTAAACCTTATGTAATCATATAGAAATAGTATATCAGAAGGTCGTGTATGCCATGGATCTTGTCACTCACTGTGGTGGTGGCCCAACTCTGATTTGTTGTGATTAAAGAGCACGCCTCATGTTACCCATGAAATTTCCTTTTACATACCTCCAGATTGTGTAGAACATAAAGGTCTTTAAATCAGACCTTTTATCTCATTCACAAATAAAGTCTTCTAAGCTAAACTCCAGTTACCTTTTATCTGTTTTGAGAATTTTTTCCACAGTACCTCAGTAGGTTACAAACAATATACAGTCCAACAATAGTTTAAGAATTAACTTCTAGTACAGCTGCATGTCTAAACCAACTTTGCACACTAGATTTTGCTAAAATTTTGGTACTGAAAGACAGTAAACCTAAAATAAATTCAAATTCCACATTTATTCAGCAACATCAATACAACAGTAACACCATACTGAATATGACTACAAGCTTATCAGTATATACTTCTCTACTGGGAGAACTATAATTACGCCTTATAACCAAGTACAGCAAAATGTTTAATTTAATTTCTTTGACCAATGGATTAGGTTATCAATATGTCAGTGCTCTCCAGATTTCAACTCCTCCATTTAGTTAGTTATTCTACTAAATAAAAGGATTATTAAGAACTGATCTAAATCCTTTCCAAAGACTGCAGTCTCATGGGCTTTCTTCTGACTTCAGTTATTTTTTACACTGGACATCAAACTGTACAAAGTGTTAGCAAATAACACATTTTAGTTTAAAATTTAATTTTTCCTCTATTTTTAGAGCTACCAATTTTGCACTGGTTACTTTTTACTAAACTTTTCCCAAATTTTTGAGGAAAGTCATACAGCTGGCTGTTACCTAAATAAGCCTCCCTCTCTTTTCACACATGCCAAAGAGAAAATACTCACCTGAAGACACATCCTCTTTTTTTCTGATCATATGGTCTTTAGTAAATTTTACTCGCTGATGAGCCTCTATGCAAGTCTTGCACAACCATTCCCCACACTCTACACAAAATCCAACAGCACTAGCATTATCTTCACAACTCGTACACACCTGCAAAGGGAAACAGTCAGTTACCATGACTTTCCTGGAAAGCATTAACAGAAACAAAGCATGTACAGAAACAAAAACAGCATGTGAATTCCAGCAAGCAGGAAAGTGCCATACCTGTTCTGACTTCTCATCTGAGCTGCTGGGTGTTTCTGACGTGTCTTTTACGAAGTAGTTATCCACCAGATCTATCTGTCTGCATTCTTGGCGGCATATCGGACATCTGATTACACCAACTGCAAAACAGACGAAGTTTCCCAGTTTTAAGAAAAATAACATCAAAACCAACATGCCTAGATTCAAAAGATACAAGAACGAACACAAAAATCCTCAGACTGCTCATTTCACTTGGGTAAATGGACGGATTCCACAGTTGACTTTACCCTTAAAAACCAGCTGTTACCCACATGTAGCACATTTCCCCCCAAAAAACCACTCTAACGGCAAAAGACAAAAGAACCCCACAAACCACATACACATCTCTCCAGAAAAGGACTCCTTACCTAAAATGAAGTTGTGATAATTTGTACATCATAGTCAGTTTTTCCTACTGATTTCTTCCTCCCCAAAATACATATTTTTATCCAAGTCATTTGTTCTCCCCAAGTAAATATCGTCTTTTTTCCCTGCTCATTTTAGTTTGTTAAACTCAAGACACCTCTTAATTACGTTTTATAACCACCTACTGTCCAGTCTGTCTCAAGACAAGCATTAAGAGAGGTGTGTCTGGACAGTCAGATGTGACTTCAGCGATGTTCATGAAAACATCAAAGTACTGCTGTGTCACAATATTCTCCTAGATACAACAGAGGATGTGTTCTAACATAAGCTATTCCCATGAGGTCAGGGAGGCAGATGCAGTAGTATAAAACTTCCAGGGTTTTTTTCAAATAGCGTTCAGCAGGGAAAGCTAATACCAAAAACCAGATGAGTCGATAGCAAGAGATCCTCTGATGTCAACTGCACCCGCCTTTCTGCAGCACTCACAACACTTTGCACATACGCGTGTAAATGTACACACAGCCTTAACACTGGGTGTCAGCTGGACTAGCTCCAGTATCCTGCTTTGTTATCCTCTGTAATTGTTAAATTGCAGCTTCGATTCCTCAGTGGTGCTGCCAAGAAGTTACTACATGAACCAAATTGACATTTAAAGATGTTCTATCAAAAACTGACATCAAAGGTTCCTAAACTTATTTACCACGAAGCTAGTGGTTCACATGTTCTTCCCAGAAGTGTCATCTAGTCTTAAACCTTGTTCCCATACAATTTTATCGTAAACAGCATTTTCTGGGAAAAGCTTTCAAAGCAATTGGGTATTTCTATACACTGGGACTCTTTAAACAACTTTGAAAAGTAAGTGTAATTAAATGATGCTCAACTCCTTTATGGATATTCAGTCAGAAGAGTAGGACTTATTTCAGGTAGATTAATTACATTAGTAGTAAATTAGCATTAATTTTTTCAAGTGCTAAATTAACGATGGCTTCAGAACACAGAATATTCACTGCAGAGCAACAACAATAATCCAACCAAAAATTCCCTGTTTCAACAAACCAAACATGCTTCAAGAGTAGGATGTGAAAAAATAACCTGTATTTCAGTACCTACATGTACGAGAGTTTTCACAATGAAGTCTCCCCCCATATGCAGAACCCTGAGATTTTCTTACTACTGAAAGACAATTTTTTCTTTAAGGAATACTATGTGAAAGTCACCTATCAGCTGATGTGTATACTTAGAGAACAAAAATTTGAAACATTTACCATTAAAACTATTCCAGCTTAAACAGATCACAGCTAAACCTGATTTTTAGTGTTGTCTTGGGTAAATCACACAAAATATTGCAGAAAAAAAAAAACAAAAAAAACCAACAACCACCAGAAGCCCGGGACCTATAATCTTTACACAACGCAAAGCCAAATTCCACAGATGCAAATCACTTCCTGTAAGACAGGTTTGGTTCTGGTTTTAAACTAGACAAATCACTGAAAGCTTGAAGAAAATCAAGCCTTTTGATGCCCAAAGAGTGATACACCTGGCCATTGACGGGCTAGATCCTGACCATGGGTAATTCCACCTTGCCCACTGCTTCTATCCAAGAGGACACAGGGATCAGGTAGCCCACAAACACTGCTCTCACAGTCAAACGCCCCCTCTTCGCACATCCATATTCAAATACACTTTGCACACACGGTGCCACCAGGCCTCTGCACATATCTCAACAGATGACAATCCTGAGACAAGGCCTTGCAATTCTCATTCAGCATATTACACTTCCGCATCGCAATGTCCATTATTTCCAACAGTATCTTTCCAATATTATAGGAACTACTACACATCTTGTACTCATGCCCTCTGTCTTTCAATCAAACACAACACAAATTAATGCAGCATGATTTGTACTAGAAACCAAACTGCATTACTGAAAAGACAGAGGTGTGGCTCTTTTTGTGAGGGAGAGGGAAAAGTAGAAAAAAGAAAAATCACATTAAAATAGCATTTACATAGAAGAAAAAAAATAAAGAAATGCTTACCTGTCAAAACATAAGATAATTTGCAAGCTAACGAAGTTTCAGTAGAAATTTAATGAGAATGTATTCTAGGGCAAATTAAGGCTCAAATGTTTCTATAACCTACTGGAAAAACAAAGTTTCACTGCCAGTTTCAATCCAAAACATTCTTACCTAAGAAAATTAAAATTAAGTAAAAATATCATCCTAGTAAATTCTGTTAATTACATTGTTTTACTGCATCAATTTAAATTAGAAGCTTAATACCATTAAAAACAAACAAACAAAACAAATGCCCTGGCTCTACGTTCTCAACAATGGCTTCACATTACTTTGAAGCCATAAATCAACACTCCTTGGGTTGACAGCAGCACTGAAGTGAAGAGCTGAGAATCAGGAAGTTTATTTCAGACTCCACATTTCAAATGCCATGTAGCTCAGCTTCACCTAACCGTAAAACAGAAATGCTTCTTCCCTGGTAAAAATATTAGAAGAAATAGTATTGACTGTATCACGTGTAGCTCGGCACTGAGGGTCTAAAATGTTTTGAATGGCAGTTCCTTCCTGACTTACAGTACCCTGTCATCAAAATGCAGCCATCAGCATTAACTGCAGGAACACACTTAGACTTCAGCTGCCAAAAGAAAAAGAAAAAGCACCCCACAAATATCACCAGCCATCCACAAACACTCCTGTGACCATCAGTACTTTCACGAAGAAAGCCCAGAACAATCAGCCTCTGGACCTAAAAGGCCACAGAAAACGATGAACTATTTTACAAGAGCTGCAGATAACCAGTGGCCTTCCAAACTTCTTACATTGCATTTAAAAGGACTGACATCACCATTTTTTCTACTTGTTTATATCACAAACCTCCCTATGATGTACAAGACCTGTAACAACCACAAGCACAAAACTTGTTACCTACAGAACTTGATACACACAACTATTTGTACCAGATTTTCCCTTCCCTGCTATTTCCAGTAGCACAGTGAATTACATTCTATTCCCAATTAATTGTGCAGTTCAAAGCAGATCTACTCTTCACCACACACTTCTCCAAAACAGCAAAAATATTTCTAATCATACATGTTTACTGCTCCCCATCCACTGCTACATACAACATGCAGCTTAAACTGAGTTTTGTTTCTCTCCTTTTACCCCTCCCTAAGGCTGACGTAAGTGAGAAGCAGGAATAATTTCTTACCCGGAATCTGGTTTGAGAGTCACCAGGAAAAGCCTGCCTTGCACTGTCAACCCCACTCAAAGGGAGACAGGTTTCACTTGCCATCTTCTCACATCGTGAGCCATTCCTCCCTAGCAGAGTTTCCAAAGCCTGCAGAGGGAGAAGAACTCCCAGGTTCCTTGTGACGTGCTGCTAAGGAGTCTCCTGACAGCCAGAAAGAGCACTTCACCTGAGACTTGACTCTGAGCTGAAGAAATCACGAAGGAGAACTGACAGCAGCACGTCCCCACAGGAATGTGGTCGGGGATGGATCTGCAAGAAGCACAGCAGCAAACAGCCCTGGGGAGCTGCCTGACCCCCTCCACAGCCCATTCTCTCCAGCACGCTGAGGGGACTCGAGACAGAGCGGATGGAAACAGGAACACTGCCCATATCCCCAGAACGGTCGCTGCCCCTGCCCGGCACGGGAGCACACGCCTCTCCAAAGAGGGCTGCAGATCACGACTGCCACAGCAAGGAAAAGCCGAACAGCAAGGACATCTTGATAAGGCTTCAGCTCTCTTGGCAATTTCTGCCAAGGTTATCACCCACACTCCTAACCAAAGCAGAGCACAGAATACCTCAGGTGAAGAGCAGTGAGTAGCAGGAATTTTACTACACAGCAGGTGTTGAACCATTAGTTACCTAACCGCTAGAAGTCACATCTCCCTCACATTACACACTCTTATTTGTCAAAGACTTTATTAAGAACACTAATGAGAGTACCATCTATGTAATCCTTTTAACTGCTTATGGTTTAGATAAAGCACACTAAACCAGACCACAGACAAAGGACGTCAGAACGCACAAAACTGAGAAGGGAAGAGGAGAAAAAGTAATTTTGTTTTCATAAAAACCAGAAAGACTGCTAAAAAATCTGCAACATAATCCAGCAGCACATGACAATTAAACACTTCAAAGAAATGAAGATTTCAAATAGAAGACGCTTTTAATTTACCATTGCCAACTAACACCTAAAGCCGCAACAAAAGTATTTTTCTTAACTGTAACTCTGAACTATAAGAATACCTTGGCACATATTTATGTTTAAAATTTCCCAAAGGTAATAACATTTCTCTGATGGCTATTTACACACATCTCTAAACAGGCTATTTTGTTCAGCAGGTTAATATAACTTCATCTTGAACTAGTTTAAACAGGAAATTTATGCAAAATCTGCTTTGAATTCATTTGTCCAGCCTGACATCTTAACCACGACAACACTAAAACACTCTTCCAAATTTTAAAAATGCTTGAGGGCTACAAAGATGGAGGAGGAAAGGCTTGATTCTCTATACTTCCAGTCTTGTAGGATCAAACCAGAAAAATTGTCTCCAGCGACAGCTTACGTGAAGTATTCAGCTACTATACCCGCTCCGGCTTGATATGAAAGAATCTCGGCACCTTTAACATAAGATGAAATCAACCGATCTGCCCCAGTACACGCTTTGCTAGGCAAGACACGTGCTGCCCGGTCATACAGTATGTGTTCAACTCATACTTTTGCACAAAAAAAAAAAAAAAAAAAATGGAGTTTTCTGAATCTTATTCTTTGCTCCCTACTCACACTTCCAGAAATTCCCTTCTGGAATTCCACCAGATGTTTCAGAGACCATCTGTAGAAGAGCAAAGCATCCTGTGCCAGTAATTAACCTGTTTACTAGCCAAACCCACATACTACCATCCTTCCAGTCTGGTTTTCTAGTTTTTGTTTACAGTCACTAGAGAGAAGTCGGCTGGGAGCCTCCAGCACTGCAGCCCTGGGGTTAGCGAAAGGGGAAGTGGGGAGGAAGGGAAGGGGAACACCCTTACAATGAGCCACGGAAACTTACTCGCTACAAACATTACACTAGCTAAAGCAAAACAGCTGCTTCCATGCCTCAGGATTCATACACTCACTTGCTGCCTTCAGTCAACAGAAAATGAACACCTAACCAAACACTTCTTCAACCTCACAGAGAACAAAAAGCCATAATGGAAAGTCAAGTCACTGAAGGTCTAACTCCAAGACAGCCTTTGGCAACAAAATAAAGGGTATTGCTGCGGGGGGGAGATCATTGGTCTGAATGAGGGAGCGCGTGGCATGCACACGATGTACCTGAGGAGGGGATAAGTCACTACAAAAAGCCCCTCGTACTTCAGTAGCACCGTTCACCACAGGACCCCCTCCATCACTGGGGCTAACGCAGGGAGTCCTTCCAGTAGTACAAAATTACTGGTTCAAAGTATCTCTCAAAGTTTATTCAAATATTGAACCCAAACACTTGCATTGCTAACTATCCCTATTTACACACTAAAATTTATATTTTCAGAACATCCAACTGCTTTAACATAAGCTCTGGTCTGTAAAACAAAAATCTTCAGCAATTCTTTAGTTGCTTCATGACAGTCGAGAGCACAAAAGCCCTAAAACATGAGTATAAAACAGTAACTTTGACCTCACTTTAATACCCTAAAATACAGTCTTTAAAGTAGACAAGACGTCGAACAGGAGGCAAGAGCACGCCCTTCAGCAAGAAAGGCCAAGGCATCCCGGGCTGCACTAGCAGGTACAGGCAGCAGGGCCAGGGCAGCCATCCTTCCCTCTGTTCCGCACTCTGGGAGTCCACGCCTGGGTACTGGGCCCAGTCTGGGACTCCTCACCACAGGACAAACTGGGACAAGCCCAGTGGTGGCGACCAAGATGATCAGGGCTGGAGCACACAGCAGGTGAGGAGAGGCCGCACCTCAGAGACCCCTCAGCCGGCACCGGGGGACCTCAGCACTGTCTGCAACTCCCTGACGGGGCAGGGGGGCAGAGCCAGGCTCCTCACAGAGGTGCACAGTAAGGGGACAAGCATTAACATGCAAGCAGGAACAAGGCAAAATTTGCTTCAATGCAATATATATCTCATGTATTTACCGCAACAGAGGCTCAGAGAAGTGGCGAAGCAGCCATCCCGGCAGGCAGCCACCACGCAACCGGGCGAGGCCCTAGAGAACCTCCTCTAACCGGGTCTGTTTGGAGCAAGAGGTTGAGCTAGACACATCTGCAAGTCTCTGCCAACATATGTGATGCTGTGCTCCTTTAAGAACATTAAAGAAATGCCTTAGATTTTCTGTTGATACTTATGAGACATCAAATAGCAGTAGCCTAAAATTCTACCACATCATCCACTGACAATCAAGTCATCAACCTTCTACAATCCTAATTACTGTTGCGTGAATAGGATCATTTTAGACATCTGGTTTCAAACACCCAGGTTTGTTTTGGGTTGATTGCCAACACAAAAGTACTAAGTGAATACAAGAAAATCCAAAATCCTTTCAGATGTTTACATTGTTACAATGGTGATAAAGCTTTGCAGTTCAGGAAATATTTGCAAGCACTCATGCAATCTAATAACTCAAACTTCCGTTTTAAGTTCAAACTTGGCATGCATGCAGTCCTCTAAGGAATTAATCTTTGCCAGCTTTCATTGACTGGCTGAGAACACCAGCAGTAGTTACTGCATGTGCATAATATCCACTTCTCTCAGAAATACAAGGGTCCAAGTATGTATTTCTGCACAGCCACACATCAAAACCTGTATTCTAGTTTCAGTATCACAGGTCAAGTGAGTGACATAATTAGACTGAAATCTATCAGAATATAAATACTTTTTTTTTTAAATTAACTGCTTTCAAGGTCCGTTCCTAATTCAGCTTTTTTTTTTCTTTTTTGATAAACAGTCCTTGTTTATATCACACCTGTCATATGTTGACCTGACAACACATTATATTTAATAAGGAAACCCAATTTACAGCAACCATATACATCAATTCTTATAAAAATAACTTTGTCTCAGACAAAACCATTATTTTAAAACACACTATTAATTTAGACTTAAATTTAAGTTTCAGACCAAGATTTTTATTAAATCCAGAATATGAACCAAACATTTTTCAGGACTCAGCCCCTGCTGGGCTCCAGCATGTATTCATGACCCTCGCTCATCAACACAGGAGAAAGCTAAAGAATCAAGAGTTCAGGTCATGTGTACTAACATTCACTGAAACTAAGATGGCCTGCATTTACACAGTTTAAGCAGTCTATTTGACGCAGGAATTTTAAGGTTTCTAGCCAGAATATAAAGTAACTACTGCCAAACTCAATTTAAGTGATATGGCACATTCTCACAGGCATGATGGCATTTTTATGTCCCCCTTCCACAGCAAATTAAAAACAGTCACTGCATAATTTGAAGTGTGATTAATACACTGTTTCTAAACACACAAACGTGGTATGGGAGTTGAACTCAGCATGTCAAAATAATTTATGGTACTATGTATTGCAGCACTCAGTAGTAAACGTACTGTTCCCCAAATTATACATACATGCACATTAACCAATTGTGTATGTATCCCTTCGGCTCTCTGAAAGAGTCCTGCAGCTCCTTTTGAGTTTTTCAGCCTAATGAAGATTGTGACATTCACAAGCAGCTGGAGAGCCACATATTCTCTCTATTGAGATAATCTTCTTAAGAGAGCTCATAAATATCTCAGCGAGGGAGTGAAATCTCAAAACAACCTGTCTTCCCAGGAACAGAAGCAGCAGGTGCATAAAAAGTTGTTTTGCAGTATCTGTAACTATCTGAAACTTCTGACTTAGAAATAAACATTTTTTCAGAATACTGTGAAACAAATACAAGAAGGCATTTTCTTGTAACCTATTCAATCTGAACGGAAGAGTCTAGCTGGACAGCTGAAACACTGGGCATTAAGAAATCTTCTATCCACCAAAGAAAATGCACATTTCAAAGACCTAGGAAGTCACTAAACGGAATATAAGGTGCTACTTTTAATGTTACTTAAATAAATGACAAAAATATGTATGTTTTAAATACATAAAACCAAAACCTTCTAATTGTTTTCCCCAACATAAATGTAAACAATAGCAAAAAAAATTATTTCACCAGTGCAATAGAGCACAAACCTACCAGTCGCTTCTCTATAATACAGCAAACCACAACTTTGGATAATTGTTTCAAACTTTAGTCACTGTTTCTCAGACTTTTAGGAATTGAAACCATTCTTCTGTCTTCACTAGCAGCATCTCTAAAGGCAGTGGCAACAGGGTAGAAGAAGAAATGCTGATACAGACCACAAACTACTGCCTTCAAGCATCCTTACTATTTCCTCTGTGAGAGCAGCAGAGTGCTTTCATCAGGAAAGGTACTGTCGCTCAGAGAACTGCTCTGTAGGTATCAGCCTCACAGTCAGCTCCTGGTAAGTAGCTCCCACAGTTACTACCAAATAAATACACATAGTTACTATTTTAATTAAGACAGCAATCAGGAAAATATGAAAAGAAAAACACAGTTCTTTTCCACAGCACTTTCTCTTATCTCAATGTAGAGACACTGAAAAATAGCAGGCAAATTTAAACGCATATAAAAAAGTACATCGTATAATACAGCAGTAAGAGCCTCCCGTTACGTGTAACCTGCTTCTGGTACAGCTATGGGTACCACTTCCCATTAATTCTTCCTTCATGAAAAAACACCTGCTCATGCTTAAAGGGACCAAAAAAGCAGAAGTAGAAGTAACCCTTCATGATTATCAAACCCCACGCCAACAGGGAAGGAATCTGCATGACTAAGCAACGTGGTACTTCTCTGTACGTGGGAATGTCTATTTTGTACCTGATTTACTGGTAAGCATTTCATGTACCATTCAACTGATTCCATTTACCACGTGCAGAGAGAGCTGCCCACCAAACTGCATCTTTGTCTGCAGTTCTGGTTGGTCAATGTTTCGTTCTTAACTGACCTGCGAGGCATTTGTTCATGCAGACTCACGTACCACTAAGGATGGATCATATACATCTTTACCAGTGTACTCTCCTGGATCATACATACACATCTTACATCATCTAGAAGTTTTTGATGCAGCAATCCAAAGATGAATTTTTACTTCATCAAAGCACACAATCAAGCATTCTTAAGATATGTATAACAAGAATTGACGTACCAGTCTAGACGTACCTCAGAAGCTATGCTTCATGTTGTTCCTACACTTGTATCCTCACAGACACAGCAGGATTCAGATAATCTTGCTAATTGCTAGTGAAATAAACCTAGCTTTCCAAGTTCTGTATCTTTCACTAGAATATATAACACAAAATATAGAATCTGGAATGTAACTAGAAGGATCACAAGACCAACTGAGTGCTTTCGTTAGTGCCTTTATGAACTATATTTAATGCATCATCTTTTAAAAACTGATGGACTTTCTAAGACAACATCCTAGATGAACCGCTTCTGAACAGTCTGGATAAAGGAATCACTACTAGGCCAGGTTAATTCCTTCGCTATGTAACACAGGAAAGGCTTGAGTCCTTGCTAAAACCAGAAAGATGTCACCAAACAAGGTCTCTTTGACCACAGGGCCTACTTAAAACCTGCAAAACCACTTACCAGGGCCCTAGTTTGGTCTGCAGACCACAGTACGTGAGTCACTCCATTAAAAGCTCTAGGAGCTTCTCAGTTCCACCTCTGACCATATGCAATAAAAATAAATACACAATAAAGAAAAAAAATAAATAAAGCTGTGATTTCAGTAAAAACATCTGGAAGGAGCAGTCTACGCTCGTTCCATGGCACAGAAGTTACACACGTGTAGGGTACACAGACACAGCAAATCAGCTGACAAACAGCACTGCGATGTTTCAACTCAGTCCACAGGAAACACATATCTGAAAGCAGGCATACTACACACACCGTTTCCAACTGAGCAGGTAATACTGCAACAACAGAGAATTAGATTTTGCTTAGACGAGTTTTGGTTTTTTGGTGAATGCTGTAGAACGGAACAGTTGAACATCTCCTCATAGACACACGCCTCTACTGTAGCACCCCTGAAATCCAAAACAAAACAGAACGCACAACGCAATTTACACTATAATTTCAAGAACAGATAGATCAACTTCCAAGTTTTAGCAGCCGCTTGAAAATACGAAGGAAGCTGCTGACAGGAGTTGTAAGAGAGACCCTGGAGGATTAGGGAACAGAAACACCGGCGGTCACGTACGCAAGCTCTCCGGTAGAGCCATCAAACGAGGCCGAGAAAAACTACGCGTTCAAACCCAGGGAAATCGAAGCCGAACGCTCGCTCGATGCCAGAAACGAGAACCCGGCGGAGAAATCCAGCAGCGAGAAACCCACCGAGGGAGCACGGCCCCGGCCGCCCCCGCGCTCACCTTGCTGGATGTCGCCGTTGGCGCCGCCGGGCACGGGCACGCTGAGCTGCCGCTCGGGCTCGGGCAGGCAGCGCCGGCAGAAGGAGTGCAGGCACGGCAGCAGCTTGGGCTCGGCCTCGCGCCGGCTCTGCAGGCTCTGCGCGCACACGGCGCACGTGTCCAGCAGCGAGAAGGGCCCCGGCGCCGCGGGCGTCAGCGGGGGGACGGGGCTGGGGCCCGGCCCCGGAACGACACCGGGCCCCGCCGCCGCCTCGGCCTCGGCCTCCCCGAGACCGCGCTCCGCCGCCGCGCCCGGGCTCTCCCGCTCCTCGGGCGGCGCGGCGGCGGGCGCGGGAGGCGCGGCGCCGGAGGGGGACGCGGCTGTGGGCTCCAGGCCGCCGCCGCCGCCCGGCCCGGCCTCAGCAGCCCCCTCCCCGCCGCCGCCGCCTCCTTTGTTTTCCGCCATGTTTCCTCCTTTGAACCCAGCTCCCCGCTCCGCGCACGCACGGCGTCACCACGCGCCGTGCGCGCGCCCCAGCAGGGAGGCGGGCCCGGGGCTCGCGCAGGCGTGCTCGTATCAGGCCGCGACGCCGCGCGCAGGAGCGCGTGCTCCGCCGTTACGGGGGCGTCCGGAAGGACGAGCCGTGCCGTACAGCCGGGCGGGGCGGGGCGCAACTCTGTCGCGGCAGCTCGAGGTGAATCCCCATTGGCCGCCACCAGCGGCCTCCCAGCCAATCGCCAGTGGGGGCCGGCGCCCCAGGGGCGGAGCGCGGGGCAGGGGGCGGGTCCCGGCCCCGCCCCCGCCCGCCCCGGCCTGCGCGAGCCCTGCCCCCGGCGCCGTGAGCGCCTCCACCACGCACCGCTGTTACCGGGCCAAGCTCTCGGACAACACTCAGGGCGAACGTGAATCAGAAACCATGCAGGTAGTAAAACAACGTTTATTACAGGCATAGGGGAAAATGCAAATCCATGAAATGGGGTTTTAAGAGCTGCTGCAGGTGTATAAAAAGCTAAACAATTCACAGTATGTTTAACTGTGCCCAGGACACCGAGTCTACCCTACCTCCTCCTAGAATTTAAAACAAGGAAAAGAAACAATGAAAATACCTTTTTATCACCGTACACAACTGCAACTAGAGGTGTCTACAAACACATAGCATCTCCAAAGTTTTTAGTCTTTTTTTTTTTTTTAACATATGCTGCAGTAAGACAGTGAGGATTAAGTCACTGGAAGTCTTGCTGGATATTCTCCTTGTTTGCTTCTCCATGCTGCTGTTTGATTTGCGAAATTTCATTTTCTAGCTGCACAATAGTTCGTTCAATCTCATAATTTTTACTGACAAGAGAAACCCATCTGGAAGGGAAAAGAAATAAAAAAGCCTTCAAGTGTTAAGTAATAGTCCTCTGTTTTAAAATCAGAGACAATTAATGCTCCAAAGAAAGCCAAAGACACCAAACAAAGCAGTCTTTTTCTCAGTACATGGTAAACCTCAGTTGATATAAATGGTAATGTGAACAACCAAAGTGACAAAAAGTAGTTTTTAACCCTGTTAAACCTTAACATATGAAATTAAATTTACTAGACTCCAATCCAATATTTACATGCCAATATTTACATGCTAATATTTACTTGTAGACCTGAATTACAGATCCTTTAAAAGGCTTTGTGCAAAGCAACAGCATTCACACAATAACATCCTACCATAGTACTGAAAGACCACTGATGCTCTGCGTGGAAGAATTTCAAGCAAAAGATATACTCGTGGAAGATGTAACAGAAAAATTCTAGATACTCACGTAGATTCCATTTCTCGTAGCTTAGCCCCAGCTGTGAGCTGCATGTTCTTTCGTTGCCAGTTCAGATCTTGAATGTTCTTCCTGGGAAGAAACAGATTTATGTATTCTTTTTGTCTCCTCTCTTTGAAATGTGTAATATCTGCTGCTAATTTTGAAACACACCTAATCCCTAGAAGTACTACCAGAAAACACTTGCATAGCCAGGACCATAACTACAACATAGATATAGATGGACAAATCTAGTACAGGGCTGCACACAGAACCCTGAGATAAATAAATAATAATTAAAAAAAAAAACCACCACAAAATAACAAAAACAATAACAAAAAACCTTTCACTCTAATACAAGTAAAACTTCAAACATTCAAGGCTACTGCTCCTGGGCAAGTACAGAACACAGGAAACCTCTGAAAAAAAAAAGTCAGAAAAGCATGTGCTGCTAACCGTTCACAAAATTCAGTAATTCAGTGAAGCTTCTGAAAAGTGCAGAATATTTAAAATACTTTGTTTTCCCAGTAGTTCTTAGTTCACGCTCATATTCTGTTAGCCTCCTTGCCATACATTGTGAAGTTCCTTTAGCCTTCCCAACTTGAGTTCTGCTTCAAGCTCCCTTGGAGTTCCCATTCCCACACCGATTCTGTCCAAGACAATAATCCCGGCTAACCTGAACACGCAGGTACTGATAAAAGATATGACTCACTATGTAACTTCCCTTCTACCTATGTCCAGTATACAGTCCCATCTTTAGGCTGAAAATGACAGTATTCACCTAAATCTGAAAAACTTCACTTGCCAAGTCCATACCATACTGTCTAAATAGAGCGAATTATGAAGGTGCATCATTTCAATACACTACGACCTCCATCCCGAGTAATCCATCTTTGTAAACTCATTAAAAGATCCTCTTTAAAATGACAGGCCAAACCTAACATCAGGGAACATGTCTTTGCTGAGACAACTGCACACAAAATAGAAGTCCATCAGCAGTGAAAAGAAAACATGACTGTGTTTCAGAGAGGATTCCACCACAATCCATTCTGTTCAAAGCAGATGCTCAGACGAAAACATAAAACCACAAAAAAAGAAAAAGAGTTTGAGCAGAATAGGCATTATGAAAGTAACTGCTCGGGGAGACCAGGGTCAGATGTTTTCATTGCTGTTATTACCTATGGCCATGGCAGTAGCATACACACAAGCCTTTGTATAGCTTGGGGTGGGGGGAAAGGGGTTCATTGTCCTTCCAACTTCAGTATGAAAATACGAACGTGAATGACTCACCTCAACTTCTGAAGCTCTTTCTGGGCTTGTTCTATCATATGAACCAGATGTCTAATAGCAGAATGCAAGCAAAGCATTAGGAAAACACACAATTGCTACATCAGACCCATTTAACCTGCCATTTCAGAGTTAAGGGTGCAACAAGACACTTCAACGTAAACACCGGACAGCTTGTTCTCAGTGCAGTCCGTGCTCTTCGCTCCTGAAGGGAGTGACGCCATGCCAAAACATTCCAATCGTAACATGCAGTTTTAAGACATAAACCTTCTATAATCACTATGGTCAGCCCTTGCCATCAGACAGTATCATACAACCATATCTATCAGCTGATCAAGTTTTATCTTCAAGGTTGTTACTGTACGCTTGTACTATCCTGACTAGAACGCTACTGTAACATCTCCCTACCTTATCCCCCATCTGCTAATTTTAATTCTAAAATTACCTGTAACCAATTTTTGTTATTGTTTCCCTCATATAATATTGTCAGAGTACAAAGAGTTCTTTTCAATTCCTGACATATATGCACGCTCACAGATCCTCTACCTGCCTCCCTTCTCCTAAGCTAAGCAACCCTTCTAAGCAACCCTACCTGCCTTCTCTCAAAGGTGAGTTTCATATTCCTTTTTCTACACTTTTATCTAAGCCTGAGCTAACCCTTCTTGAAAGTGGACACAAACATTCTCTGCCTGAAATAGCCCTGGTTCTTCTTGCAGCCAGTGTCTGCAACTTTTTTTTTGTTTTTGCAACAGCTTTATTAATAACGGCTCCAGGCTGAGCAGGATCAGTAGCAAGTCATCTTTATTTCCACTGCTGAATTATCATTTCACAGGCTGTCATTAGTCCCTTTAGTTATCATCAACTAAAGCCCATTATCACCAACTGCTACCCACACAATAACTCACAAAATTCAAGATTGGGATGTACTGAAATACAGGCTATTCATCGGCCACAGAGACGGCTCCTTCTCTTTCAGATCAGCCACCTTTTCTTCCACATATAGCTCTCTGAAAAGGGCTCAGTTATTCCAGGATATGTTCTAAAGATTGCCATGGGACTTACACAGGAAAACACGAGAAACACACCGAAATCAAAGTCAGAACTTCAACTAGGTTCAGCAAAACAGATGAAGGCCTTACTCATTGTACACCTTCCAAGCATTACAACCGTGCTGCGACATTAACTCCAGGTTCTCGATGCGGACTGCCTGGTGCTCCAGCTGCGCCATGGAGTTGTTCACACACTCCTGCCACGCCGTGATATCGTTCTTCTGGCCGGAGGACGGGGCCGGCAGCTCGTACCTAGAACACGCCGGCCTCAGAGGGAGGCCCAGGCCGCCCCGGGCGCGGCAGGCACCGCTCCCCGAGGCACGGCGGCCAGCAACGGCGGCGGGCGGCTGCTCGGGCCGGCTCGGCTCACCTCTTCATGCTGAGCAGCT
>WHYT01013303.1:93518-118057 GCA_009806455.1 Tetrax tetrax
AGGCAAGGAATGGGCCCTGCTCTCTTATGTATGCAATTATTTGTTCAATAGCTGAATTATTTTGTTTTTTTTTTTTTAAAAAAAAAAAGTCAGCAAAAAGCAAGAGTGTCCCTTTACCAAGACTGCGAAAGATTTTGTTCATTCCAGCTGGTTGTGTCTCTGAAATACTCGCCAAATATTCCAAGGCACGGACCTCAAAAAGGCCTAAAGAGAGAGGAAAAAAAAACCAAAAATGCTCAGCTAGATATGCTATTCCATCTTCCAGCATGTGGCATCTTATATCATTAACAAGGAGGTTATGAAAAGGAAGTCATGCATGTGATGTAAACTGCAAGACCAAGCCCAGAAAGGAGACAGACATAAACATTTTTTGCTTCCTGAGGTGAATTATGTTGAGTAACTAAGAAGGGCAGACACCAAAATGCCAACAGCATAACTTGCTAGGAAAAAAGCCTTCTTAAGAGTCAAAGTCACATGGCATTATACTTTGAAAGTGAGCTTGTAAAAGAAGACAGTAAGACCAAACCTCACCTTTGACCATGTTCTTTCTTAGCTCTCGATCCTGTATGAACCCTGCAAACATCTGCGTTTCCATGAAGAAGTGCAAGAAGTGACGCACATTGCGTGACATATGAGATTTACGGAACGGTTCCCGCTGAAACACCCGTTCCCCTTTTTCTGTGACATTCATGTGCAGGGAGTAGTGTCCAACAATCTCCACAAAGAACTGCACGAAAGCTTCGGAGACCAGGGAGTTAAGAGGCATGTCACCTGTGAAGAGGACAACAGAGGAAAAATTTCCCTCTACATTGATCACTTTGGACACTCTTCTTCTAAAAGAGAAGCAGAAGTTACTTTTTAGGCTGGCTGTCTCAGACTACAAAATTTCAGATGAGTGATATCAAAGAACCCACAGCTCAAATATTCAGACTTCTCTCCCATGTCAACTGCTGCAGCTGAGACAAGTTCCATTCTGAAGCTCTCCCAGTTGTTAAAGCATTCATAATTTCTTTTCCTCTGTCAAACAGCTGGTGTCTAATAAGCTGTAAGCTCCTAACAATCTAAGTTTAATTCTGTTAAAGAATTAGGCAAATTACAAAACAAACCCACTGGAAAACTAACTTTGTTATTTCTGATGTGCATGGAATTACATGATTTGTCAATGTCATTCTCTCAAGCTACTCAAAATTTTAAAATTCTCACACTTTTTTTATCTGATGGGTTGTGTATAAAGCAGTTCAGCTTTGAAAACAATCTGTCAGATTACCCTTAAAGCACAGAAGCTTGCTACATTCTCTGTTTAAGAAAAACCGTTCTCTCTGCCACTTCTGAAAAACTAAAGAACACTCAAAGCACGGGAACTGATGCACTTGGCCCAAGAAAAACTCAGCTCTACACATACTGATTGTGGGAAAAAAAGGAACAATTTTGTTAGGACAGTGTTAGGACTTGTTTCTAACCAGCAGAGAACCACATTCACACAGAAAATAGCTTTCTAAAATGTTGCTTCCTCATGTTTATTTCCATTTGCTTATTTTTATATCAACTACGTGGAAGATGCAGAGATTTGCTAATGTGAAAACACTTTTCCATAGAAGTACCTTGTGTGTCACTCTGCTCACGTGACAAGATTTCACTTCGTTCTTCCAAGATCTGTACAAGTGCTGCCTGGAGTTTATGAGGCAAGATCTCATCTTCGTCTGATACCTAAAGAGAAAAACAGCCATGGAAGCATTTTTGTGTTTTATCTATCACAAACAGAACCTTCTCATTGTGAACAGATGAGAAATAATCGTTGCTCTGTGATATGATATATCTTGGTGGAAACAATACATTTGTCTTGTAGCCACAGAAATGAGAAATGTTTGCTCAGCACCCTCCAATGACGTACTGTTAGAGTCACACACAAAGGGCCATCACAGAGCAATGTGTGCTATATCCGTTACAGACTCATGCTTATTATACCAATGACAGGACACACAAGAACAACAAAAGCCTGTTGAGAAAATACAACAAAGTCTGAACACTGTGGTTAAAAAAAAAACCCAATCCTTTAATACCTTTATCCATTTGCAGGCTGCAACACAAAACAGAACAGTAAGGCAAGGAAAAGGAAATGCACATAGGCTCCGAAACTCATAATACTCCGGTATGTTTAAAGCTACTTGTCTGGTGATGTAGAAGCACATCCAGCAGAGAACCACAGGTGAACTGTGATAATTTTTCTCCTAGACTATCATTTCTGCACATGGGGGCAGGGGGGAACCACCCAAAAGCAACAAACACACCTCAGCTAGATGAGAGAGGAGAAAGCCCTGAGGAGAACAAGTCCACAGAAAGACAGCCAGAAAGCAGCAAAGAATCCTACCGGTCCACTTCTCATAATGAACCAACTAGGTATCTGTTTTTAAATCCAGCTCAGCTAAGCTGTGGCTTTGGCTTTGCAGAACTCTGTACCTCATGAAACCTCAATCTTGCAACAAGGATTTGTAAGCCTGTTCCCCTTCTCTATTGATCAAAAAGGAATGCAAGATATTTCTTCAGCCACTGGAGTCCACGTATGAATACCATCTTTTGCAGATGTCTTGCTTTCATTTCCTTTTGTCAGTGCCTTTTCCTAGCATATCACCATGAGTGACTGGTACTGCTATTTCACTCACCTCTTGCAAGAACTTGTCAGCACAAAGATCAACAATCAGAACCTGAGGAAAGATGCACAAAACACTGTCTCATAACCAAGTATGCTGCTGTACAGAAAAAAAAATAATGCACTTTTGTTTTCTTTTAATGTTCCCAGCACCAGGGGATGTTACACACAAAACACAAGTTTTGTGTAACTGCAGCCTGTCAGTAAGAACAGTGAATATTATTTATCTTTGATAACAATGGAACACCCTGACATGTATCTGGCAAGTTCACCAATTGTCTCAGAAAAGTTTAAGAGTTTATATTAAGACAGAGCCCACAGAGATTATTCCAGAGAGGTCAGCCTCGTACCACTGACATTGCCCCTCCACTGTGCTTCACCCGATTCTCACCTCTTCTATGGGCAGGTCCTGGAGCTGGGGTAATGAGCAGGAGAGAATGCCAATTAAGAACGGGGTCGGAGAGCACACAATATCAATCATAGAAGTTGGCAGGACTGGTATGTAGGTGTGTTGCCAAGTGAAGGGATAAAGCGTTGCAACTGCGGCATGGCCACATTTAGACAGAGTGCTAGAAAGGCAAGAGAGGCACAGAGTGGATTGTCAATGTCTCGTTCAGTACTCAGCTACAGACACAGGTTAGACATGCTTAGAGAAAATGTAATTCACATACGTTGTTTAAGCAGCAGCAAAAGCCCCATGCATCCATTTTTCAAGTCAGTTATAGGGAGCTAAGAATAGCATCAACCTGGACTCAAGAGGTAAAGGAAACATTCCCTTATCTCCTCTTGGGTAAATACCATACTCCAAATTTAAACATGCATATGTTCTGTGGAAAGTCTGCAAAAACCTTTAAATGTACCTGTTTACAAAAAGTTACACAAGCTTGCATATGAAACAGGCCCCAACACAAAAGAAAAGATAGTGTCCCTCAGAAAGAACTAGTCACTCAGACTCGTTTTTTACCTTAAGTTGTCAGCAACAAAGATCACCCTCCTTTCCAGCAGGAGAGAGGCAAAGACCCGAATCATGTGAGGGACACTTAGACACTTAAACAGGCATTCAAAGTCGACGTGTTCGAGTCGAGAATCTAACGGACGGCAGAGTTCCATCACCTGAGAGGCAAGCACAAATGAAGAGCGCTGGAGGAAAAAGCCACAGCGCGGAGTCAGGCCGGACAAGGGACAGCCTGGCTGGAGCGCAGAACTGGTGGCTCCTCACAGGTGAAACCCCACAGCCTGGGCAGTCAGCACAGGGCATTGCAGAGGACTCCCAAGCAGCTCTTCCTTAAAAAGCAGGGAATGACTTCTACAGTAGATGATTCAACAGGAAGCTAGTTTCTGCAACAGCCTCCCTGTCTTCACACTAATTATTTACAGGTGGCGTCACTCTACAGTGCGGTTTGCAAACTGTCACCATGCCCCAGAGACACCACTGATGCAGGAAAGCCAGTCCTGTTTTCAGTTACCTCATTTCCTGCTCCTGGCAGGAAACTCTTGATGGTAATTGTGCGTCCGGGAGCAGGGAAAGGTGCCTCCATTACGCTGCGCATAAATGGGTGTACTAGAGCTGGGGACATCTCTCGCCTCTTCTCCACTTCATCTAAAATCTGCAAGAAAATACATCAGACATGGATTCAATGCCTGCTGCTGAGCCAGAGGAGGTATTGGCCTGTGAGTATCCCATGTCACAGCTACATGTGAAGGCTCCAACACAGACTCACAGCTCTCTCCCCGCTCACTTGGGATCCCTGTGAAAGCTCCTCTCAAATGTCTGAACAATCAAATGGGAATAGATATCTGTGAGTACAACTCCATTCTCAAATCCAGTCTCCTGCTACTGCAAGGAAATGTCTTGTATGTGGTAATCAAATTCTCACAACTAGGTAGATGAATAAGATGAGCAACACCGCATCCTCCTCCCCAAGAAATCTTTCTGAAACACTGTTGTAGAAGATCTGTGCTCCGGTTAGAAACCAGCTTTCATCATAAGCTTGCGCCTGTACTCTTCTGCAACAGCTGCCCTTTACCCACAATAGCTTTCCCCAGTCTTTTCCTCTTTATCTGCTCTCCTCATGGTGCTAGAAGCAAGCTGAGATCTTCCTCCCCCCCACCTTAAATTGATTTTTCATTTCCATGTCATGGTAGAAGAGGATGTAGGGGCACCATCAGTAATACCAAGTATTAGAAGCCACTTCCTGACAGTAATTTGTTGAAGGAACAGTTGTCTGTGTATTGTCTGACAAGTCTCAGCACTAACATTGTTTTATTTGCCCTGTCAAAGTAAAGGTGGCAGGGAAGCACCACTCTCCTGGGATGAGTTACAATCACTAAGCAGCTCTAGACTGGACAGAAGCATCCCATCACTTTCTGGAGCTTGCAGGCTGTCAGAGACTCAAGTCTAATAAGAAGTAACAGGCTCTCCCCACTTCACCTTGGAGAAGAGGTTGAAGCAGCCCAGGCGGCTAACGATGCAGTATACCTCAGGAAGGCGCTTTCCTTTCCCTTCTGGCTGAAAGGCAACAGGAACAGTTATGCTGAGAACAGGAACGCAAAAAAGAAGCTAGCACGTACACTGTAGCTGATTCGCAGAATTCCTTCTGCTGTAGTTCCCTCTAACTTCTGATTTAAAGATTCCTGAGGAATGATCAGTTACAGAAGCTGTCTTTCAAGCCCAGAGTCCATTTCACTGTACTGCTGGGCATCACCATGCTCCTTCCTTTAGGCATTCAAAGGGCTGGTGACCTCAGCAGCAGCACAGGCACTATGAAACCCACATGGGAAATTACTGCTGATGTACGTCCTGCACTTGACTCTGAATTTATCAATGCATTCTTTACACTCCACCCAGTACACAGATGCTTACCAGGAGCTTCTTGCAGTACCCAAACCAGCGGCCACCATCCTCACCCGTCAGCACAAAAGAAAATGTTTCACTGGGGGATCAAAGAAAGGTCAGGGTTAAATTCACCATGCAGTTCAGAGCAGAGACTGACAAACAAAGCACATACACTACAAGCTATTCTCTTTTTGGTCATGCTGAAGAACTCCTGCTGTGGTTAGCAAGCTACTGCAGGCTCTATTCAGCGTAAAAACCTGCAGCCTGTGGACTCTCTTTGAGCTGCTACAGCTCTCTTCCTTCCCAGCTGCTTCTCCGTTCTGCCAAGGAGCAACAGCAGCACCTGCCAGCCCCAGGAGCTGGCCTTGAACACGTTACAAACTTCCTTCTTATAGGAAAGATGGTGCTTGGGCAGAAGCAGCACTTCTGAGTCCACCTCCGTATCTCCTCTTCCCCTACCACAGGTGTTAGGGATTCAGTCTTTCCCATTTTTCCTTGCTCTGGCTGCAGTTTCTCTGGTCCAGGAAACTGGCACATACCTAAGCTTTCAGCATTGCCCGTTTCAGGCATGAGTATTCAAAACCAAGTCTTTACCTTTTAAGGTCTGATGCAGGAAACCAGTCTTTGGGATCTGGAAAGCAGAATTTAGGGATGACCTTTAGTCTCTCTTCAGTATCCTTTGACTGTCTGAAGGGATGTTCAGGCTGGAGGGGTAACACATGCATTTAAAGTCACTGAAGCGTGATGCACAGCTGCAGCATTTAAAACAATGCGAGACAGTATCTTCCTGACACTTCCAAATGCTGAACCGTCAGAGAGCTAACGCACAAGTATAGGAGAACACACTCTGACTAGAACAAATTCTGAGTTCCCTCTTGCATCTTTCCTGCTTATTGGACATTCGTAAAATTACCCAGCTGGTCTTGTAAGAACTCAGTAAGGATTCACAAGCATGGCCGAGTTTACTGGGGAATGAAACCAGAACTGAGCCCCCCAAATGACAGTTGCGTCAGTTTGCCTTGGTTCTATTCCTAGGAGACTGGAAGACATGAAGAGGAACAGGAACATGTTCAGCTTGTGAGGTGCAGACCACTCATAATTCAACTGTGAAAACTGTGTATCTGAATCACGTGTTCATGCGTGGGCTCAAGTCAAATCCCTCAAAGACTGCAGGACAACTTTTCATGCTCAAAACTGCCCAGAAGGGGCAAAAGGAAGGTTTTCAAATAAGTGAGATCACATTTAAGTAGGAAATGTCCCTGAGAAGAGGAAAGTTTATTGCATAAAGCCGATTTTAGACACTGTACTCTCAGTCAGCGCATCTAGGTAATTCCAGTGTCCCAGGCTGTGACAACATGAAGGAGTGGTTAGGAAAACAGTACAGCATTTTCACAGAGTAACAGTTGTACAACAGCTTTGATGTCCTTGGGCATGCAGCCCAAAGAAGAGGGCAACAAGCAGATTACCAGGAAGCAAAGCTATTTTTAGAAGGGAGACAAATCTGTAATCAGAACACCTCCATAATTATTGAGCAACTTTTCCTGCAAAATCCCAAAATGACAGACTGTCCCATAAAGTCACTCACCAAAACACTTTAATTTGAGTGAGGATAAATAAACACTGAGAAAATCATTTGTTAGTGCATTTATAAAAGCCAGTAAATAGCCACTTGGTACAGTTGGGGCTGATTGTCTGCTAAGACAGCAGGAAAAGAACGATGCACTGTCCTTCCCAAAGGCAATGAACAGATTGAGGGGTTGCAGCAGGGAAAAGATGGATCTGGTTTCATTCCTTTCTTCCTCCTAACACCCTATAGTTGGCACTTTTAGTAGGTATTATTTATGTACGTTCAGTTTTACCCTCTAAATTAAGACTGTGCACTCCTGGCTTTAGTGCCTTATTCATTTTGTGAATCCAAAACATTTACACGTTTAAGACACCAGAGTTACTTGCACACAAATCCCTTATGCAGCTGGACACTACTGGTCCTGCTGGAGTCCCACATAACCTCCCTTAACGAATCCGACATCTCCTTCTGTATTTGGATGACATGCAGATTCCTTAAAAATCTCGAACTAGAATTACTAGTTTTGTTCTGATTTTTAGCGGAAGGCAGCAGGGACAAGCCCAGACAGTGACAACTGAATATTCATTTCAATCTGGAACCACAGAAGCAAGCATCAAGGCTCCATCCTTCTTAGCTTCATAGTAACTCCTGTGTATACTGAGTCACACTTCGGAGTCACACACTGATCTTGTCATCTGCTTGGGCTGAACAGACAGGAAAAAAAGCTTATTTCAAATGGCTTGTTCAAGCTACAGTACTTTAACTTCCACCGTTCTCCTCCGATTTTGGGGGGCTAGTATGTGTGGCATTGCCATTTTAATTTTTTTTTCCCGGAACAGTATAAAGAAGCGCAAAAGCCTTGGGATTCTAGTTCCTGTGCACCATCAGTCAAATTAATTCACTCTTTATTTATAAATCACAGATTATCAGGATGAGGCCATGCCAGCTTTGGGAACAGAGCACTGCCCTCCCTTTCCTTTGCAGCAGGGTATCACAACACCGTACGGCTTTATGATATTCACGGGCAATTAGCATAGGAGCCTACCTAGTTCCAAAAAAAGACAGTAAACTCATTAGCAAGAAAGATATTCAACAACTGCCCAACGCTATACAATAGGTCTGTAACAGAGCAAGGTGCTTCATATTCCAAGCCTATATCCTAACCAGCTGGCCAGCTTTACTAGGATGGAGTTTAAGAAGGAACACACTTTGTGAGAGGCAATAAACAGCTGCTGAGCGTGGTTTGTGGGCAGGTTTCCATGCAGCTCCTACCTTGCTGGGAAACTGCTGTATGATCTGTGGTGTGTATGTCATCTCAGATGCCTTCTTGTGCAGCGACACCACCACAAACAGCTCAAATAGCCGCTGCTCCTGGAGCTCTATCAGATCTCTCTCCAAAGTCTGGTAGCATGGCTTCCTCTTGGAGGCTGACTGCACCTGCAGCAGGCCCTTGTGTCGACCTGAAGAAAGGAACAAATCCAAAACCAGTCTATGGCTATCACTGCCACGTACCAACGGGTCACAGAACAGGACTCGTCACCACCTTTAGAAGGGGGAAAAGAGATGGGAGCATTTGCCCAGCATCACTGCTGTGCTCTACCGGACTTCGACTCCTGCATCAGCTCCTCAAGCACAGAGGTGTTCCCAATTCGGGAGCAGTGGCCTTGCAGCAGCTCTGCAAATCCCTCTGGCCCGATAGCTAGCACTCTCCTGCTGTCCTGGCATTTCTTCCACACATCTCACACGCCAACAAGGGAAGCCCAGCTCCACAGTTCAGTAGTTGCCAGGCCTCAGGCAGCTACTCCATAAAGCAGCATGGGCGTTCAAGAGAGGCAGAGCCAGTTTCCTGGCCAAGAAACTTCCATGCTGGGATGTCTTGACAGGCAGTACAGACTCACAAGCACAGGCACAGCACTCTGATGTAAGAAATTCCTGTGGCCCAAGAACCATGACACATTCTGGATACTTTGGAAACCACTCTTAAATCAGGCAGTGACTCAGTCACTGTATTTCTGCAGAGACTCTTGACTCTCCATTACTCTTCTTAACATAAAAAAGTGGAACTTCACTATTCACTCCAAGTTAAGGCCTTCTGTACGCTTCCCTCCAATTAAATTAAATATCTAAGAAAATTCTCTTGGTCCTTTTCACTAAATGCTTGCTTAGAGACATGACAGAGTCTTTAATCAGGGCTGCTGGCCAGCCATTACCATTTTGCATTCAAACCTTACCAGCACAGAAGCTAAGATCTCTTTGGTCCTTCCTGCACCAGCTAAAACCAAGTAGGTACTTCAAGTCTGTAGTTTGGGCCTATGATCAAACTCAGGACTGTAAAACCAGACAAATAACCAAGTGATTTCTCCCCAGAGGAAAGGATATTTCACAACATTATATATATAAAACAGAACCAAGGGAAGGAAGTAGGGGGAAAATAACCCCAAGTGTTAGAAGTAAAGGTGATCCAGGGACAATCTCCTTCAAGACATATTTCAGCTAAGTGCGACTCTCCCAACCCAAAAATGAAACTACTTCTAGGGATGGGCAGATTAATGGCATTAAACCTCAAGGGCTCAGGAGAAGTGGCAGAATCACAGCAACAGCTGCCAGCCTTGGTGATGCTGCCTCTCAGAAGTTCCCTTCCCCTGTCTTGGCAGAAGCCACAACTAGTCAGTGTGCTTATCCCATCAGAGCCTTAGCCAAATTTGTAGTGCCATGGAGACAGGACCAGCCCCTGTGATTCACTCACTTTTTAGCTGATTTTCCATATCACTGTCATTCCCACTGGTTTCACCTGAAACACATAGTTTTCATTTATTAGCCATGCAGAAGTAAGACGGGCAACACCCAAAGTTAGGAAAGAGAGAGAACTTTAGACTCATCAGACCAACATCACTCCCAGCTGCCCACCTATCCTGCTCAAAGCATCAGCAAAGAACAGCCGCTACTGGCAAATGTGCTACAACAGTAAATTTCAAAAAGGAAAGTCAAGTCACTGTTTCCAGTAAACCACCTGTAGGTCAGCTGAACACAGGGAAAGAACAGAAGCCAGGTGATTATTGATGGTGCTATAAAAGTTAACAGAGTTGCTGAACAGAGTATTACAAATGTTACAAAATCAGAAGAACACAAGAACATCACTTTAGAGGCACAAAAGCAATGAGTGGAGTAGTCAGAGGTAGTTCTCATGCCAAGTGGTTTTGTTGGGTATTTTTGGGCTTGTTCTGCTTTTTTGAAAAAAAGCACTTCTAACCAGTAGCCTTCAGGAATCATAGAAGAATCTGCCGTTTATGACAGTGTTAAACTTGGGCTAGGCAAGTGTTGCCAATCCTAGCAGTGCTTAAAGTTCAACCATTCCAGCTGCCAGACGTGAGTTGAGTCAGCCTAGCATGAGCTGCAGGTGGTGCCTGGCCTGCTAGCAGTACCCCAGGATGTATGAGAACTGTGCTGCTCCAGAGGCTTCTAGCAAAGAGAATGGTGCTGGAGACCTCTCTACCTTTTGTTGGAGGTGCTTCTCTCCCAGCAGGACTGAGCAACTTCACCCTCTTCTTTCCACGCTTTGAATCAAAGATCTCCTGTATTTTTAGTACCAGCTGAAATCCAAAGCAGAAGCAGAGGTTAATGTGGAGGTCCAGCGCCAACAGGACTGGAGCCCAACAGCCATCATCTAGCACCACAACATTTGGGAAGGGCTGCTCAAGTCCTGGACCCTGGCTCGCAGACTGCTTGCTAGAGTACTTCTAGTGCAGCTCACTGGATAATGAATGAGTGCAGAGTTTCTGCTACGAGAGAGATTACTGTTAGCACAACTCAAAGCTGACACCAAACTGTACGAGCACTCTGGAAGTTATTACACTTTGCTTACTGAACAGACAGAAGTGGCAAACTGGCATTACATCTCCATTTCCTATTAGAGAGGCCAACTGCCAAGGCACTTGCAAGAATACCTTGTAAACGCTCTACCACAAAGGTCTCGGAACTCTGCATGCTCTCAAGCATCCCCATTCTTTCCAAGCCCAGAAAAAGCAGAGTTCTCTCGGTGTAGCTTGGGGTTACTTCTTTGGTTGGTTGGTTTGGTTTTTAAGTTTGCTGCTGTAGTTGGTTATTAGACAGCTAGAATAAGTTCTCCAAAGCACCGTGTCAGGCACAGAACAAGGCTGCTCTAAGCACGGTCCCTGTCCCAGAGTAGTTTGCTAAAATGAAAGGATTATGCACTTTCAGTTCACATAGGTGAAGAAAGATGGTGGGACAGAATAATGGGTCTGTGCTGCAGGGACACCACAGACCTGGTCCACGGGAAGAAAAACTTTGTCAGAAAACATAGCCCAATGCAGACTAAGCTACATGAAAGAAGGGTCAGCATTTAGATGCTCCAAGTTGACACTGTTAACCTTCCTGGCGTTAAAACCAAAGTCCTAGTGCTTTCTGTTACTCCTGTCACAGGCCGCTCTGGACTCCTCTCCCCACCCCAGGCATACAATGCTGCAGGCGGCTCCTTGATCCAGCACGTCAGACAGCTATCACACAGCTGTTGTGAAGGGTTTCAGCTCAATGCAGTGAGCTGGTCAAGTTCTGTCTTGCCTCTAGTTAAGAATTCATTAAATGCTGCCATTGAATTTAGGAGGGTGGGGCCCAGCCATTTGTCACCACAAATACCATAAAAAGGAAGACATTCAGCAAGAGAAGTGTTCTTCAGCTCACGCCTCTATCCCCAGCTCAGCAAACTAGGTCTAGGCTCTTCTCCATTTCAGGTCTATTTCTCTCCGTTTTCTGCATTAGCCAGTCCTCCCAGCATGATGAGGCCACAAGAAAGAAATCAGCCCAGAGCAGAAAGCAGTGCTTCTCCTGCAAAATCTGCCTTCTTTCCCCTCTACCATCCAGCCTTACCTAGAGGATTTCCATTTCTGTTCTGATTTTTGTGCAGTTGAGTCACCAGTGAAAAGAAACTGGGTGTGTTTATGGCAGCTACGTGTTTCTTAAGCAATAAGTAAGTTTTTTTCTTTTTAGACTCCAGCCCTTTTCTCAATCTCTCAAGCAATCTTGGCTCATTTCCTTGTAAGCAGAAAGAGTAAAGTGTACTTCCTGCATGTAAATTGTTACCAGATTTTTGGAAGAGGTGTGTTTTTGGAGAATGCTTTATTTTCCCCCTCCAAACAAAAGATACTCTTCATCACAGCATGTTTATAATCTTGCCATCTCCTTCCTGATTTTCCAGGCCTACCGTTTGTTTAAAAAACACATAAAGAAGTTGCTTGTAACTCTAAACTACTTAATGTTTGAAGAGTATTTTGCAGCTGTTCAACTCTACCTCACAAGTCTCATGCAATTATTTGAGCAAAGATCTGCAGAAGTTGAATGATTTTACCACGGCAAAAGTAAGTTGTTGCCAGTACCACAACGGGAAATTGAGTGCTATGCACCAAGTGCCACTACGGCGGCAGCTGCAGCTGTCCTTCCAGAGCACGTGCTGCATTTCATCACCAAGGGACGTGAGCTGGTAACCAGTAATAGTATCTAGAAAGATTCCCATCACAACAAATAAGAATTACAACAGAGTCCTCTGTCGTGAAGGTGGATTAGAAGCATTTCTCACTACTCTGGCCTCAGAAGTATATCTGCTGTTGCACACAGGCGGGAGGGAGCAGCCGGGGGCAGCAGAGGGGGGAACTGTATGAAGGCTTTGTGAAACGTGCTTATCCCCAAAAGCTGCTCTTCACCTTTAGACTATGAAACAGCTGCAAGGGTAGGTTCCTGATGGCAAGTCAAGAACTCCAAGCCAGCATGCCAAATAACCTAGGGCCCAGCCAGTTCCCCACAGCAGCCCCACACTGTCAGCCATCTAACAACTCAGGACCTGCAGCGAGAACGTAAGGGTCAGCCTGTCATCAGCAGTCATCAGGAGCAAGGGACGTGTACACACAGTTGTACAGAGCTGGCCCTCTAGCTTACAGAGAGCTTCCTTGCATTTCTGCAACACATGCAGCACAAAACCAGCATCATTACACTTCACGGAAGCATTGCAAACAAGGCTTAAATGACAAACAAGGAGGAAGAGCTAGTATTCACACACAGCACTGATCTCCGGGTCAACACCTCGTACTCCATTTGTAGATTCTTGGCCAACAAAACCACCGCTGCTCCAGCTAGAACTAGCATTCTGGTTTTTTTGATCCTCGAACACCTGCCCTGCTACTTGGAGGGGAAATGGTTCAAGCAGCATCACTGGTCCACGCATACAGCAGTGCTAACCAGCATTTACAGCCTCATGACCACTTACAAAGCACTTATCAAGTGCTAGACAAAGCAGCAGGAGCTTGAAATACCATGCAAGAAGTAATGTTTCATGCTTAAATCTCACCCAGGGCAAGTTCTTTCTCCTGCTAGCAGCCTCTACTGCTTGGAACAGCTTCCACTCGGTCAGTGTGACAGGCAGGGTTGTGTCCTTCACCATTTTCCTTTGGAAACTTGTCTGGGAGGGCTTTAGCTCAAGAGTCTTGCGACTGAGGAAGGGAGGTTTTGGGGGAGGCTAGAAAACATAATCAGAAGAGATGGTTAAGCATGGGATTAAGCATTGGTCCAAACTCAAGAATCAAATGAGCCAGATTACAAATTATAAACTTTCTTCCAAGGAAGAAATTCTTTACAATGAGGGTGGTGGGACACTGGCTCAAGTTGCCCAGAGAGGTGGTGGATACCCCATCCCTGGAAACGTTCAGGGTCAGGCTGGAGGGGCTCTGAGCAACCTGATGTGGTTGGAGATGTCCCTGCTTCTTGCATGGGGGGTGGACTGGACGGCCTTTAAAAGGTCCCTTCCAACCCAAACCAGTCTATGATTCTATGATTCTGCAGCCACCTGCTCTACCAAGCTCTCCATCCCACCCCCACCCTCAAGCATCTCATCAACACTCTCTTGATCCTATTATTTTGCTCCTTAGCAGCTTAATCAACTGCCGCTGCCATGGCTATTCATTATCATTTACCTTAATAACAATAAAAAATACGGAAAACAAATGATGTAGCAGTGGGGAATGTGGGGTCAGGGAGAAGCACCAAACTGGCCCTTAGGAAGGCGACTCTCAGTAAACACATGACAATTTAATCCCCTCACCCTACCTTGGGAGCCTTACTGGTGGTCCGGGGGGGTGGTAGCTTCCAGACAGATGGGACCTTCCACAAGGGTAAGGGCAGTGCTCCGATATGTTCATAAGGGTTCTCTTTTGCAGGACCTGGAAAAAGCATTGGATGGGGCATTTATGAAAGGAGATCAAGTCCCGCATTCTTGCAAGGGATGTAAGCAGGGAGAGCGTGCAGTTGTCTGCCAAGCTTTAATAGGGTCTGAGAGAGACCTGTTTTAACACGGATTAGGTTTCCACGAGCCAAAGATCCTTCCAACCCACTACCATCAACCTGGCAAACTGTACATGGCCTCAGCAAAACAAAACACTTCTACCACTGCAGAGAAAGTAGCTCTATTGCAAAGCAGCTGATTTTGTCAGCATTGCCGCTGATCTCTGTGCAGCACTCAAGCAAAGCATTTGAAGAGCTAATAAAGAAATCAGCTTAGCACAGACCAATTCTAGTGACTTTCCATCAAATCTGAAATCAGGCTGCTCACATGCAGATAGTTACTAACACCAATAAAGAACCCGGTGGGGAAGACCTTAAAAGTTACAGAGCTGGAAAGGGCCTCAATGCATTCTCATCTTCATTCCTCCCTCCCCAGCAAATTTGCTACCCTTAAATAAAGTGAGTGCATCCCCCAGAAACACAGGCACATACAGATAACGTCCTCATAGATGTTGTCTTCTGACTGTGTGCAGACAAGCCTGGATCCTGTAGTGCCATTTGTCTCTTTTCGAAGTCTGTGCGAGTTGGTTGTTGCCATCTGGTTGCGGAAGCCCTGGATGTCCTCAAACTCAAAAGATTTCCTAGAGGAAAACCAGTGTAACTTCTTCTAAAGGCATCTGCATGTACCAGTGAGTTGCTGTCTCCGGTCCACACAGAGTGGACTCTGGACTCTGATTTCCCAGTGTAGCAGTTAAACCCCAGCCAGCAGCTCAGCCCCACGCAGCTGCTCGCTCACTCCTGCCCAACGGGATGGGGGAGAGAATCAGAAGGGTAAAAGTGAAAAAACAGGTGGGTGAATGTAAAGACAGTTTAATAGGTAAAGGAAAAGCTGTGCACTCAAGCAAAGCAAAATAAGGGATTCATTCACTATTTCCCCTCGGCAGGCGGGTGCTCAGCCATCTCCGGGAAAGCAGGGTTCCACCACACGTAACAGTGACTTGGGAAGACAAATGCTGTCACTCTGAACGTGTTCCCCACTTCCTCCTTCTTCCTCTAATTTTTACTGCTGAGCACGCCATACAGTGTGGAATATCCCTTTGGCCATTTGAAGTCAGCTGTCCTGGCTGTGTCCCCCCCCACCTTCTTGTGCACCCCAGCCAGCTCGCTGGTGGGGTGGCGTGAGAAGCAGAAAAGGCCTTGAGGCTGTGTAAGCACTGCTCAGCAGTAAATAAAACATTGCTGTTCTGCAGTAAAAACACATTGGTGTGTTATCAATACTATTTTCATCACAAATCCAAAACATAGCACCACACAAGCTACTATGAAGAAAATTAACTCTATCCCAGCCAAAACCAGCACACCAAGCAAGTCCTACTCACTTACTCTGGGAGATTTTTAGATTAAAAATGAAGTTGGAGGCTCCATGGCCAAGAACACTCCAAGCAGGTACGGTGAGTTCCATTCTCTCACAGAGGCAAGAACCCAAAACACATTTTGCAGACTAAGCACTTGCAGCAGTGCTCAGAATTAGGGCACTGCTTTCTACTGGACCTACTGCTCACGCTAAGGGTGTTACTGCATTTGAAGTTTGCATTTTCATACAATTGGCCTCCACTTCAAAATTATGGCACAGAGGTAACAAAGGAGCTGGCAGGGATTTAGCCCATCATCATAAAATTTGTTTTGCTGCTGCACGCTTTGCCATTGTGAAAGGATTCAGGAATCCTCGCCACATCTCCACCTGCAATGCTCACGCTGCTCTCTAGCACAGCTGCCCCAGGCAGCTCATCTGTAAGCAGAGCTAGCGTCAAGCTGGTTCAGAGGATTTTTACTCTGCAACAGGGACGTATGAGAAATGGGCAGAATAGCCAAACCTACTGCAACAGGGGTTCCCACAGCTGACAGCCTCCAACTTCAAGCAACAAGAGAATCTTTCGCTCACAGGAAAGCCGGAACAATTGGCAGCCATACTGCCCCCAGAAAAAGCTAATCTGTAATCCACAAATTGCAGCTGAGGACAAGCTCAGGGCAAAAAGCAGGCAGCACTCTCCCTGGGGCCAGCATATGGTCACTCAGTGTGGGACTGACATCCATTTAGAGCTTTTCGCCTTCTTTGCAACATTATCAGCAGCAAAAGCAGCGCATACGCAATGCTGGAATTGCATCCAGAAATATCCTCTCCCCATCAACAGAGGCATCATCAGTACTAGCACCTCCACAAGGATATCATGGCAAGCAAGCTGTTTAAACCCATCTAGAAAGTGATATAAGGAAACAAGTTTCAGGCATGAGAGATGAATCAATATACCTCTGGGTCCTCCCTCTGATCCTCCTGCTGGCTATTCTTTTCTCGGGATTGTTGGAGGATGACACCAAGTCTCCTCCATGATGCTTTTGCAGAGGAGCTTCCCTGGTAGCACTGGCATCGCTACAACTACTGGCACCCTCTTCCGCAAGATAGCGGAAAGTCCTACGGGGCTTGGGTGGTGGGACAGCAGCCGGCTCCTCCTCTTGCCCCTCAGCCTCAGAGTAAATGTTTTTCAAGCTCCTCTCTGCCCTGCAGAGAGAGTCCGCTCCTTTAAGTTCTCTTTCCGTGGAGCCACAGCTCCCTTGCTTCCTCCAAAGGTCCAAGGGAACTGGTAGGGCTTTGCCAGGCAGAAGGGGACCTACTCTCCTCCATAGTTCTTGTGAGGTATAGAAGTTACCTGGGGGAAGTGTCACCCCTGGGTCCAGGAAGCCTGCTTGCCACTCTCCTTTCTCCTTGGCTTGGGAAGCTATGCTGCATGCACAGGGCTGGAGGTCACCACAGTCATCAGTCTGCAAGCAGCTCTGTGCATCTTCCCTGAAGTCCAAACCCAGGCTCTTTGGATCTTTGGACCTAGTCTTTCTGCCCTTCTCTGTATGTTCTGGCTTCACTTTGGATAGCACATCGCAGCTGGGATCATACTTTACTCCAAAGTCCTTCAGCTGCTGTTTCTCCTTTCTGGAGCACCCTTGTGTCCTCCCCTCCCACTGTGAGATCTTCTGTTTGATGTTGCGGCAGTGGCTCCGGGAGAGGGTCTGCACAGCAGAGCGGGAGAAGCTACTGTCCACTGACGCTGTCGGGTGCATGGCAATTGCCAATACGCTTACAAACACCCCATCTCCAGCCTTGTCCAGGTGCACCCGTGTCCCGCACACATCAAGCTGGTATGAGACTCCACAGCACCCAGTGGTGTCCAAGAGCCCCTGCGTGTCAGCTCTGCAAGGACTGCCTGCCTGCACAACCTGCGGACAAAAAGAAGAAAAGAACCATCAGCTGCACTGCAGCCAAGCACACCAGCAGGAGCTCCCAGCTGCACTCTAGCAATTGCTGAAGAACATTCCTCCCCAAATCACATGTTCAAGACTGGCTTCCAGAGCATGCTGTCCACAAAGCCTGTTTCTGTAGCACCCATCTGGGAGGGCTAACAAAAGGAAGTAGAGGTCTTACTGGCTTAAAAAAACAAACAGAACACCACAACAGGAATAAAACACAGCCAGGGATCCCAAGGGTCCAAACTCAAGGAAATTATTAAATAGGACAGGAACACAGCATGGCCTGTCTGCAGCAGAGCTCTCAGCCAGCCCCTCTGCTGTTTGCTTGTCCCCATGCAGGCCAGGCAGCAGCGCCCAAGTTTCTCCTGATGCTCTGCCCTGCTCAGAGCACCTCAGGCAGCACATAGCCAAACCGCAGCACGGTGTCTCCATCAGAGCTCTCCGCGCAGCAGAGACACAGCAAGATACAAGATACCACACCAGCTCTGTGGAAGGGGAAGCACACCTACTTCTCCAGGACAGCTTCTGCTTCGCGCAGGACAAGGACAGCTGTGATGACTGGGGGAGAGCTCCACTGCACTCCTCCCAGAAGTGCTCTCCTGCTGCACAGCACAAGTGAAAACCTGTCTGGTATTCTGTTTGTCAACACCTGACCTAAATTTGCCAGTAGAGAGACTGGAAGTCAGTCATGCCCAGGCTGTGGCTTGCAGCCAGGGGGAGTTTAAAAAGGCATACAACAGAGGCCAAAAGGCAGAGGAAACTGGTGAGTTGTCGTGCTCAAGAGGAAAACAGCCCTGTGTTTAGACCACAGAGGAGAAGGAATGCTAAAGAAACACTATGACTTCAAGCAGAGCCTGCGCAAACAGGAGCTGCGCTGTTTGAGACTACCCGAACATACAATCCAGAGGGTGCAGCAAGCAGTCCTCCAGACACCGGCCAGAACGGACGGTGAAACCACCTGGGAGAACCTGGGTGGCTGTCCGGACCCAGCACCTCAGGTCACCTACTGACCTCAGTACAGACACTTCATATGTGGAGTCCTCAGCCTCGGAGCCCTTCGGCTCTACCTCTAGCTCACAAGGCATCTACAATATGCTCAGATATGCCAGCATGGTTGAAAACTCTTCTTGGACAGATGACAGCAGCCCACATGCTAACATGCTCTGTTCTTCCCTTTCTCCAGGTAGTTACCCCATTTCCTAAGTTCTAACCCTCCAGGTCTATTTAACGTTCTCCGTTTGTATTAGGAGACAAGTGCTCAACAAAGCTCAGGTGTGGAGAGCCCCTGCTGCAGCAGAGGCCCACGTTCTTCCCACCATTGATGCCGCACCTCAAGTGCCCGTGCTCCAGTGCTACCAGCTCTGTCCCTGGTGCTGCTCATCTGCTTGGCAGAGGCATTTAAAATGCAATTAAAAGCAAAGCGCTGGCCTTGGCAGACCTACTTGATAGAGTCAGTGGGAAAGCGCATTGACGTAGGATGTGCTGAGCTCCTCCAGCAACTCAGTGATGGCTTGGGCACACATGGTGCCAAGCCTCGGCTCCCCGCTGCACGTCCACGCTCTCTACCACAGCAGCATTGCTCACTGTGGCAAGAAGCTCACTGCTGCCTGTACCCAGAGAGTACAGCTCGGGGTCTTGCAGTCTAGCTGTGCTTATCACATTGTCCCAGACAGCTGCAGTAACTCTCCCGCTCAGCAGTGAATGGGCTAAACTTGGACAGTCGGGGTAAGCGACTGAACTGGGGATATTCACTCCATTATCAGCGCTCTGTCCCTCATCAGCATTCCACCCTGTCCTCAACACTTCCGTAGCCATGCCGCCCATACCACCACCCAGCACATCTCCGAAGAAGCAAGTTCAATCTACTACTGCGCAGGTGGCACCACGGCTCCAGCGCGGCACAGCACCCCCTCCCCACTCCCACCAGTAACAAGGTGCAGGCAGGGGATGAGAAGAGGGCTGCTGAGAGGGCAGGGAGAGAGCAGAACAAGTTCGAGAATGACAGAGAACACACAGAACACAAACCACACCTACCCTGCTCTCCCCGACTGCCTTGCCCAGGGTGCTGCAGTGCCGCCCTGCCCCACTGCCAGGCCCTCTTCCCACACAGCGGGCTGCTCCAGGCAGCGAGGGGCCGCTGCCCGCTCCGATACAGGCATTGTTTCCAACACATCCTGAGCCAGAGCAGAGCCATCCTTCCTCAATGTCTGTCTGCACAGCCCTGATTAGCAGACAGGAAAGCAACTTTCCTCTTTCCTGTGCCGCTAGAACTACTCCACAGCAGCAGTACTCAGGGCCGCTCCTGAGGACCTGAAGCACAAGCTAGCAAAGAAGCAAAGGCTCTGACGGGAAAGGCCAGGTTAGGAGGGGGGCAAAACAGCCTTCTCTCAGCCAGTACAGCTTCCGACCAGGCAGCTTTACTCCTTGCCAGGTCTTCAAACATGGGACCACTGGATGCAGAACTCGCACAGGGTCAGGCCCCCGAAGGACCCCCTGAAGGTCTGGAGCGATGGGCTTATTCCCAGGACTAAGCACTTCAAGGCCAGCATGTGCATTCGAGGAGCACACGCAGCTCCATGCTGACAGCAAGTCTGCATGTGGCACCAAAGGCCCCCTTGCTTCCAAACAGCACAGGCAGCTTTCTTCTCCCAGCACAGCACCTGTCAGCTCCCCCTGGGCTCTGACCAGCAGCCTGGCAAAACATCTGCATGCAGCATCCATGAAAGCAAATCATTGCACAGAGCAGACCGAGCAGCTCTGCTCAACTTTCTGGTTGGGTCCATCCTCAGAGTGTGTAGGGCTGCCTGTGCTCAAGCAGGTCAGGTCTGCTGGCTGCCAGCCTGCCCCATATCCCTCCTCCTATGACTCATGGTAAGGCTGGAACAAAAAGTGCATTTGCTATAGTTTCTTCAGCCAGCCTGCCATATTTCTGCTTCCTGATACTGAGCCGTGGCCCGAGTCAGCCTGATGCTCCTGACCTCTCCTGCTGTCCACATCTCTGCTTCCATGATGAAGCACAACCAGCAACTGAGAAACACAGTGGAGAAGCACAGTCCCAGCCCACATAAAGGTACTGGTGAGACTATGTCTGCAGTGCTGCCTCTGGTTCTGCTCGCAGATGACTGCACAGAGTTTAAGCAGTTCACCCAGCGCTCAAGCCATTACTTGACTCCAGCATCCAGAGCTACATAGACCCATACACAGAAACAGAACCCACATTGAATTTATTTCCTCACCTTCAGCGTAAACCTACCAAGTAATATTACTTCTTCAGCCAATGAAGCTCCACGCACCGGCTGGACAAGTTGCATTACTTAGAAGGTGAAGCAATGAGCTTCACTCACCTAAGAAGACCTACAGTTTTGAGTGCAACGGCAAAGAACTTTCCAAGGCACGTCACTGATCTCTGAACTACCAGATACAGCTAGAAACACACGGCTCCTGGCTCATCTTAAACACAGACAGTAGAGGACAAGCTTGAAGCACCCAGTGTTCTCTCCTGCTTAGTGCTGCTCTGCCAGCCACAGCCCTGAACTGTGTCTTCCAAAAGAACCATCCGCGGAGACGAATGCAGCTCTTCACTGTCCAGGCATGCAGGGCATGTGGCTGCTGTCAAGAACTAGGCCTGTAATCTAAGCTCATCACGGGCGCCAGGGCAAGGTAGAGACTGATCTTTGGTGAAGAAAGAGCAGACTGGAGTGGTCTGATCCAAGCTAAGTAACCCTCAGATGCAGTCTGAGGTAGGCTAAAACACAGCTTAAGGACCCGGAACTGGTAGAGACCACTTAAGTCAGGCAGCCAGCACTTGTATCTCAGGGACCACGCACACCATCCCTTTCACAAACTAACCAGACGTAACGTGGCTGCTTCTCTCCTGACCTCTCCTTCCAAACTCTTTCAGTGACTCCAGTATGCTTCCCAGTATTTTCACAGAAGCCAAATTTATCATCCCTACTGCATTAGTACTTAGAGCAGCTCAGTGTAGTCAAGAATACCGAATTATTTCATTGAAAGCATTGAAAGTTTTGGGTGAAGAGAAATCAAATCATTTCTAGACAAAGCACACCAGCATCACACATTTCTCCCAGAAGATAGCCTCTCAGATCCACGCTATTTGAAGACAGCTTCCATATATTTATCCAAAGCAGAAGAATGAGGCACGTTCACATCAGAATAGGTAGCCCTGACACTTTTTCCAGTTCTGAAAGCCAGAGAGCACACTAAGTATTTTCCATGCAAAGTCTCAAGACAATTCCGTTTCCTGAAACCACATGTTCAAGGAGAGAATGCTGCCAGTGCTGCACAAGAATAAAATACCACTCTTTGATGCTAAGGGCAAGCCCACCCACCGCAGGTGCTGCTGGTACCCCACAACTCCCCTTACACACTCACACTGGCAGCTAAATTAGCTAAACAAAGGCACTAACACTCCACCTTAGCTTATCCTGCTGCACAACAAGCATGAGAACACACAAATCACTGACTTGGCAAGCCCATGCAGTTCTGAAGCAATCTTTCACTCCTTTTATGAGAGCCGTGCAGTTCTAAATCACCCAAGAGACCTCCTTGTCACCAAGCCTCCTGTGTTGGTAGCCAAATAAAAGACGGTTTCTGGTCTTCTGAAGGCTATGGAACCTGCCAGCTCAGTCCCGGAGGGAAGAGGGGACAGCCAGAACAGCAGCAAGGACCCCTTCCAGAGTACTCAGCTTGTTTTTTTGAGCCCCAGAACACACTTGAAGCTCTTCTGACAAAACTCTGCCAAACTCTGTTGTTCTGATGCCTGGAAGACATAGGCAGTACCAAACAAGGAGATTTTATATCAAAATAAATAACACTTCAGGAATGGGGTATACTTAGTCATTTCCATCTCGATACAAAGCAACTCTACTTACTAACTTGTCCAAAGTTTCTGCCTATCATGCTGAGGAATGGACTTCCACCTCGTCATATACCTGGCCATGTAGGGTACGCCCCTGGACGCAGTAAATCTTAATTATGTGGCAAAAGGAGGTTAAATCTGACCTTTGCCACAGGTCCTAAGGCTCTTGTACTGAAAAGAAAGATATATCTGAATATTTTGACTTTCAATCTTTTTCTGAAGTGAAGAAATTCAACTTCTTGAAAGTAAGTTTTTACCCATGTAAAAAACCCACTTTAAACATGTAAGCACTGAAAACTTTTATACCAGAGGTCACACGGACAGAACCCACAATGCACTATTTTTAAAGTCATGGGGTTTTTAGCCTGACTCACGATATCTAAATGCTCAAGTTAGCAATACTGGAAACAGCCGTTGATTCGGACACTGCACCACAGGCTGGCTGCATGCCTCAGGGCTGCTGCAGTTTCACACAAGATCTAAGACAGGGAGAAAATTAAATTGAAGCATGAGTTATCCTGAAGCTGTTTCTTGGTGCAACTGTCAGAGGTGAGAGTCCATACTTCCCCCGAGGCTGACATTACCACGACCACCTTTCCGTTACAAGAGCCACCCCCGATGTGAGGCCACAACAACCGGCCACTCATGGCTTTGAAAAAGTCTCAGCAGCACGGCGGCAGCTGCCCTGAGAGGGTCAGAGGGTGCAGACCAAGGCAGCAGCAGAAAACCTCTCCGGCACACATTCAGGTAACATGTCCCCAGAGCTACCAGGAATGAGCCACATTCGTACTGGAAGACTGAGATAAGAATTTTGGCAGCCAGCAATGCACAGTACTAGGACTCAACACTCCACGACAAATCCTCCAACCAGCTGCTTCAAGCAGGAGTGCTTTACGAGGCCCCCACCATTTATTTCCCACATATCCAACGCCCTCAGACATTCTCTGCACTAGAGCACACAGCCCAAGAGACACACTTTTTGGGACAGGGTGCCCAGGAATCCTTAAGGGTCCGCTTCTTCACTCACCACATGCTATCCCTGTAGAAGTTTAACTTCTAAACGCTCAGATAGGAAGCAACAAAGCACAAGCATCTAGCACTACCTAAAGCATCACAGCCTACTAGTAAATCATTTACCGTAAAGAAACTCTGTACAGGATCACAGAGTGGTTGAGGTGGGAGAAGGCCTCGGAAATCACCTTGTCCAGACCCCGCTCAAGCAGGGACACTACAGCAGGTTGCCCGGGACAGCGTCCAGGCGGCTTCTGAGCATCTCCGGGAGGGAGACTCCGCAACCTCCCTCGGCAACCTGCGCCCGCGCTCGGTCCCCCGCACAGCGAAAAAGCCTTTCCCGAAGCCCGGAGGGAAGCTCCCACGCGTCTCAGTCCGGGACCATCGCCTCTGGTGCGGTCACGGGGCTCCCCCAGAAGGAGCCCGGCCGGGTCCCCTCAGGGTTTGCAGGCGCCGGCGCGATCGGCCCCGGCCGTCTCTTCTCCCGGCCGAACGGGCCGAGGGGCGCTGGTAAAACGCGAGCGGGTGACTCCTCCAAGGCCGGCGCGCTGAGCAGGCACCTCCTTCCCCCGTGGGTTCAGCTCCCGTTCGTTCACCCCCTGCCCTCCGTCCCACGGGCGAAACGGTCCGGTCGCTGCGTCCTCGCCTGCCCGGGCACCGGGTCACAGGGAGCCCCCGGGACAGAGCCGCCGGCGCCTCGAGAGCCCTGCGGCCGGCGGGGCTCCGCCAGGGACCGGCCCGTACCGGCCACCCCGCCGGCGTCCCGCAGCACCGCCCGCCGCCCCGCTCAGGGCCGGAAAACGACGCCGCGGCGCTTCCTTGCCCGGTCCCAGGCTCCGGCGGGGGCCGGGCAGGCAGCGACCCGACCGCGCACCCTCGCGCCGCTGCCAGCGGCACCGGGGCCCCGCCGGCGCGTCCCCTCCGGCAGCCCCGACCCCGCGGGAAGCCCCAGCGGCCCCCGGCCCGAGCCGCCCGTCCGGAGCCCCGGCTGACCGGGCGCGGGAGAGGCGCCCCCCCG